>CAUYRT010059016.1:0-14321 GCA_963574885.1 Lepilemur ruficaudatus
GCTAATTTTTTCTATATATTTTTAGTTGGCCAATTAATTTCTTTCTATTTTTAGTTGAGACGGGGTCTCACTCTTGCTCAGGCTGGTTTCGAACTCCTGATCTTGAGTGATCCTCCCTTCTCGGCCTCCCAGAGTGCTAGGATTACAAGCATGAGCCGCTGCGCTCAGCCTATTGTTTTCAACTGCACAGGAGCCATGCTAATCTTCTCTGTATTGTTCCAATTTTAGTATATGTGCTGCCAAAGCAAGCATGAGAATCAAATTTTATTTTATTTTATTTTTATTTCTTTTTCGAGATGGGGTCTTGCTCTTGCTCAGAGTGGTCCTGAACTCCTGATCTCACGCTATCCTCCCCCTCCTCCTCCTAGCGTGCTGGGATTACAGGCATGAGCCACGGTGCCTGGCCAAGAATCAAATTTTAGGAAGTCAAATAATGTTGTACAAATAAGAAAAGGTGTTTTGGCTTAGGTTTTCAGATTATTTTGAATTCATGTGAACCTATATGCAACACCGTTAGTGGCTTGTGTGTGCTTCCTTCCGTTTCCACGATATTCATTCATTTGTTCATTCATTCATGCGGTCTATTGCTTGCTTAGACTCTGTGCAGGTGTGGTATAGGAAGTTGAGACAAATGCAAGTTCATAAACAGCTGGGGAGACTGGATGAATAGCACTTTTGACAACTTTGCAGCATTAGGATACAAGAATTAGATTCCAGAAAGGGGTTAGGGCAAATAGGCAGCAAATCAGACCTCATATAGATTATCAACTGACTTTGAATCATTTGGATATTATAGAAATTTCAAGCCCTGAAATTGTACTAATCTCATGTAGGACTTGTGCCAAGGGATATGGCAAGAGCAAATGAAAATGCTCTCTGGAAGAAAACATTATCTTAAGCCTCCAATTATTTTTATAAATAATTTTTCAAATACAATGTCTAGCACACAATGAAAGATAGTTGTGCCCATGAGGACCATTTGAAACATACTATAAAAGGACTGTGCTTCTTCTTCTTTTTTTTTTTTTTTTTTTTTTTTTTTTTGCTAACTTTGGGTTTGGTTTGTTCTTGCTTTTCTAATTCCTTGAGATGTGATGTTAGGCTGTTAATTTTTGGTCTTTTCACTTTTTTGATGTAGGCATTTAATGCCTTACACTTCCCTCTTACCTCTGCTTTTTCTGTACCCTACAGGTTTTGGTATGTGTGTTTTCATTTTCATTCATTTCAAAACACGTTTTAATTTCCCTCTTTATTTCTTCATTGACCCAGTGACCATTGAGGAGCACAATTGTTTAATTTTCATGGATGGATATGCCTAATTTTAGGCCCCAGAGTAACTTATGCTGGCACTGGTGTTTGTGTGCCCTGGGAGACCAATTCTTGGCCTTCTGGTGGCTTGCTCAGAAGCTAGTTATTAGAGGAAAGGGACAGGTGTGTGGGTGGGTGCTCAGGCCCTGAACAGCTGGTGTGATGTGGGAGGTGGCAATAGCAGTGGGGGATCCACTCACTAGGACCCGCATGGTCCATGTTGATGTTGTTGGTAGCTGCAGTGGATTTGGCAGAGTAGTCCCCAGTCCCACAGCTGCCTGTAACAGGGCAGTGTGTATTGTCCTAAGTGTGCATGGGAGAGCTTAGACTCCTCTATTTCTTTCCAGCTGGGGAGTGGCTGCAGCTGTGTCACCCCTAACTTGGCTCAAGGTAGGGCACTTCCCAGCTTTAAACTCAAAAACTGGCACCTTGGGTCTGTGACCAGAGAAAGTGGGGCCTCTTCCAGGCAAACAGCATGGGCACAATCCTGAAAGGAGTGCCATCCACTCACATCTTTGTCTCACAGCAGCCCGTAGCCAGGGCAATGGGAATTGTCCTAGGTGTATGTAGGAGAGCTTGGGCTCCTCTTTCCCTCCTCAGCTGGGTGGCACCAGCAGCTGCATTAGCCCAAACTTAGCCATGAATGGGGGGGATACTATCGAGTTTTAAACTCTCAAATGGTACCTTGAGCCTGTAACTAGAGAGGGTGGAGCCCTTCTCAGGCAGGCTGCACTGGCAGGAAACTGTGGGGAGTGCAGTTCACTCAAGACTTGGTCTCATAGCACCTGGCTGCAGGATAGAGGGTACCATCCCAGATATGTGCTGGAAAGCCTGGTTCCCTGCCCTGCCCCAGCCAGGTGGGGGCTGCAGGTGTGTCAGCCTGAACTCAGCCCAAGGGTGGGTGAAGCTAGATGTCAAACTCTCAAAATAGCATCCTGGCCCTGCAACTTGAAAAGCTGGGGCTCCACCTAGGCAAGAAGCATGGACAAGAAACTGTGGAAAATGCTGTCCACTCATGTCTTGGGCTCAACTGCAGCCCACAGCAGGGCAGGTGGGGACCTTCCCACAAGTGCCTGGGAGTACCTGGGCTCCTCTAGTCCTCCTTGGAGCTGTGCTGTGGCCGCAGTTGCACCCACAGTTCCCTGGTATCTAGGCTCTCAGAATGGTGCCCAGCTCAAGCTGCTCTAAGCTCACATGCCTTTGGGATTCCATGTGAGTTCCCTTTTTGGAGCAACATCTCTGCGCAATCTCCAATATCTCCCTATATTGGGCCTGAGAGCTGTGTGGGCCAGGGCATTCTCTGGCAGCCAAGATCTAGGAGATGGGAGTCATGGGGCTTTCCCTCCTATTGATTCCCCACATCCAGCAGTTTCTCCTGGCTGTCAGCCAGTCCCTGGCTAGCCAAGTTGCCTTGAATCCTCTCCTTACCTACTTTTGGTGCTTCTGGTCACTGTCCTGGTGAATCCTATTATTCTCTCCTAGACAATCTGTTCAAAATGTGAGAATCTGCATACTATTCTATTTCCTCTTCATGAAGGAGGCACATATTACCTGTCCCTATTTTACCATCTTGATCCTAACTCTTCCAGAATTTTATTGAATGCTTTTTGTCCATCTATTGAAATGATCATTTGGCTTTTGTTTTTGATTTTGTTAACATGATATATTTACTGATTTGTGTATGTCAAATCATTTTTGCATCCCTGAGATGAATCTCACTTGATCATGGTGAATGATCTTTTTAAAATGTTGTTAAATTTGATATGTTAGTATTTTGCTGAGAATTTTTGCATCTGTGTTCATTGTGGTATTGGTGTGTAGTTTTCTTTTCTTTTCTTTTCTTTTCTTTTCTTTTCTTTTCTTTTCTTTTCTTTTCTTTTCTTTTCTTTTCTTTTCTTTTCTTTTCTTTTCCTTTCTTTTCTTCCCTTCTTTTCTCTTTTCTTTTCTTTCTTTCTTTTCTTTTTTTCCTTCTGTGTCCTTGCCTGGTTTTGGTATCAGGGTAATGCTAACATCATAGAATAAGTTTGGAAGTATTCCTTCCTCTTCTATTGTTTGGAAGAGTTTTAAAGGAACTGGCATTCTTTCTTTTTTAACTGTTTGGCAGACGTTCAGTGGAATTTACTAGCAAAGCTATTGGCTCCTGGACTCTTCTTTATTATTACTTCAATCTCATTACCCATTGGTTTATTCATGTTTCCTATTTGCCTTCATGATAGAATCTCGGTAGGTTGTATGTGTCTAGTAACTTATCTATTTCTTCTAGATTTTCCATTTTGATGTCATGTAGTTGTTCACAATATTCTCTTATGATCCTTTGTATTTCTGTGGCATCAGTTGTAATGTCTCTCTCCTTTTTGATCTCTGATTTTATTTGAATTTTTCTCTTTTTTCTTAGTCTAGGTAAAGGTTTGCTAATTTTTAATCTTTTTCCCCCAAAACCAAGTCTTTGCTTCATTCTTTGGTATTGTTTTGAAATCACTATTTCATTTGTTTCTTAATTGATCTTTGTCATTTCTTCCTTCTACTAATTTTGGGTTTAGTTTATTCTTGTTTTGCTAGTTCCTTGAGGTGTAATATTGGATTGTTTATTTGAGATCTTTTCATTTTTTTGATAAAGGCATTTAATGCTATAAAACATTCTTAAAACTGCTTTTGCTGTGTCCCATAAGTTTTGATATGTTGTGTTCCCACTTTCATTTGTCACAAGAAATTTTTTAATATTGTTTTTAACTGCTTCATTGACCCAGTGATCATTTGGGAACATGTTGTTTAATTTCTGTGTATTTGTATAGTTTCTAATATTCTTTCTGTTATTGATTTCTTGTTTTGTGTTATTGTGATAAAAAAGACACTTAATAAGGTTTCAATTTTTAAAAATTTGTTAAAACTTGTTTTGTGACGTAATATATGGTCTATTATGGAGAATTTTCTATGTGATATTGAGAAAAAAGTGTACTCTGCAGATGTTGGATGGAATATTTTACAAATGTCTGTTAGGTCCATTTGGTGCAGAGTATAGTTAGCTCCAGCATTTCTTTGTTGATTTTCTGGCTGGTTGATCTCTCTGTTGCTGAAAGTGAAGTGTTGAAGTTTCTTATTATTATTGTATTGTAGTCAATCTCTTTCTTTAGATCTACTAATATTTGCCTTCTAATATTTGGATATCTGGTGTTGAGTGTATATATATATGTATTCACTATTGATACTTCCTATTGCTGTGTTGACTTTTTTTAACCATTATATAATGGCTTTTTTTTTTTTACCAGCCTTATCATAAAGTCTATTTTATCTGATCTAAGTATAGCTACTCCTGCTATCTTTGATTTCTACTAACATGAAATATCTTTTCCCATCCCTTCACTTTCTCTGTAGGAATGTCTTTTTAGGTGAAATGAGTTTCTTGTAGGCAGTAAATAATTGGGTCTGGTTTTTCTTTTTAATCCATTTAGCCACTCTGTATCTTTATATTGGATAATTTAATTTATTTGCATTCAGGGTTATAATTGATAAGTAAAGGATCAGGCCTGCCATTTGGTTATTTGTTCTCTGGTTGTTTTATAGATCCTTTCTTCCTTTTTTCCTATCTTACTGTCTTTCTTTGGGGATAAATAATTTTCTTCAGCACTATGCTTTGATTCCATGTTGTTTATTTTTAGTGTATCTATTATATGTTTTTGCTTTGTGGTTACCATGAGGCTTATAAAAACATCTTATAGGTATAACAGGTTATTATAAACAGATACCAACTTAACTTTGATTGCAAAGAAAAGAAAATAAATAAAAACAAATTCTACACTTTAACATATCCCCCACATTTTGATGTTTTAATTTTTATCTTTTCTTGCCTATCTCTTAGCCAATAGTTTTATTTTTTTCTTACATCCACAATATTCATTTTAGAATTAGCCAATTGTTTCAGTTCTTATTGTCTTTAATAGTTTTGTCTTTTAATCTTCCTACTAAATATATGAGTAGTTTACATACCACATGTCACAGTTATCACATTAGAGTACTCTGAATTTTTCTGTATACTTCTTACTTTCACCAGTGAGTTTTATGTCTTCATATATAATTTTCTTGTTACATGTTAGTGTTTTTTTTTCTTTCAGATTGAAGAAACTCTTTAGCATTTCTTGTAAGATATATCTAGTGTTGATGAATTTTTTTAGCTTTTGCTTGTCTGGGAAAGTCTTTATCTGACCTTCATGTTTGAAGGAAACCTTTGCTGGATACAACATTTTCAATTGACAGTTTTCCTTCCCCTTTAGCATTTGGAATATATCATCCTTCCCTCCCTGGCCTGTAAGGTTTCTCCTGAGAAACACAGCAAAAGCCATATTGGGGCACTGTTGAAGGTGTTAAGTTTTTATTTTGTTGATGTTCTCAGTATTTTTTCTTCACCTTTGATTTTTGATAATTTGATTACGATATGCATTGGAGAATTCTTCTTAGGGCTAAATCTGACTGGTGACCTCTGAGCTTACTATAACTGGATGCTTTCATCTTTCTCCATTTTGAAGCCATGATTTTCTTTTTTCTTTTTCTTTTTTTAAGACAGAGTCTCACTCTGTTTCCCAGGCTAGAGTGACATGGCATCAGCCTAGCTCACAGCAACCTCAAACTCCTGGGCTCAAGCAATCCTTCTGCCTCAGCCTCCCGAGTAGCTGGGACTAAAGGCATGTGCCACCATGCCCGGCTAATTTTTTCTATATATTATTTTTTGTTGGCCAATGAATTTATTTCTATTTTTAGTAGAAATGGGGTCTCACTCTTGCTCAGCCTGGTCTTGAACTCCTGACCTAAAGTGATCCTCCCACCTCAGCCTCCAAGAGTGCTAGGATTACAAGTGTGAGCCACTGTGCCCAGCCCCATTATTTTCTTATATATACTTTCTAGGCCTCTTTCTCACATCTCTTTTTGAAATGCATATTATCCAGAGCTTAGTTTGCTTAGTAGTTTCCCATAATTCTCATAGATACTCTTCACTCTGTTTTATTATTTTTATATTTGATTCTCTGTATAATTCCATATGTTCTATTTTTGAGCTCACTAAATCTTTTTTTCTGTTTAATCAAATCAGCTATTGAAGCTTTCTAATGATTTTTTAAGTTCAATTGTTATTTTTTTAGTTCTAGGTTTCTATTTTTTTTTTTTTTTTGAGACAGTGTGTCACTCTATTGCCCGGGCTAGAGTGCAGTGGTGTCAGCCTAGCTCACAGTAACCTCAAATTCCTGGGTTTAGGCGATCTTCCTGCCTCAGCCTCCTGAGTAGCTGGGACTACAGGCATGTGCCACCATGCTCGGCCTATTTTTTCTATATGTATTTTTAGTTGGCCAATTAATTTCTTTTCTATTTTTTAGTAGAGACGGGGTCTCATTCTTGCTCAGGCTGGTTTCGAACTCCTGACCTTAAGTGATCTGCCCGCCTCGGCATCCCAAAGTTCTAGGATTACAGGCATGAGCCTCCGCGCCCGGCGGTTTCTATTTTTTTAATTGCTACTATTTCTTTGACAAAATTTCACATTTTGTTTCCAGATCATTTTACAAATGTTATTTGGGTTTTTTTGCCCCTATTTTCTTGTGATTCCCTAACTTTTTAAAGAGAGTTATTTGAGATTCTTTGTCAGACATTTCCTATATCTTTAATTATTCTGGGTCCATTATTGGAGCTTTATTCATTTCGTTTGGTGATGTCATATTTTCCTGAGTTTTCATAATCCTTTCATCTTTACATTGATGCCTGTATATTTGAGGAGATGGTTACCTCTTCCAGCTTTTGTAGGTGTTCTTTGGTGGTTTTAGACCTTTACTACATAATATCAGAACTGAATTTCTGCCCTGCCATTGTTTCCAAGTCTGGCAAAGACTTACTGTGAACATCAGAACTTAACTGCTGCACCAGAACATAAACACAGACCTGAAGTGCTTTCCAGATCTAGGGAAGAATTAAGTAAGTACTGGAACATAATTGCCAACCTTTTAGTTATTTCAAGGTAAGAGCATGGCTCCAAAGTACCTGGCCTTTGTGAGAAATCTGCCAGGAATATGGGCCTTCCCATGGACTGTGCCCCCTGCAGTGCTAAGGTGTGGGCTAGTCTCCGCTTCTCTGCTAATGGGAAAGCAGAGAAGCTGCCAGTATTTGTGAACCAGTTGCTATGATTATCACTCCCACACTTTGTTTCCAATTCACCCCCAGTTGTTCTGCCTTCCTGGAACCCCTAATACTTCCCACGGGTTGACACCAGAGCCGGCTTCTTTCAAAGGTTCCCAGATTGCTGAGGAGATTGGTCATTCACTTCAAATTCACTCCTTTCGCCTGGAATACCATGAGTCTAGGGAAATGTCCCATGAGTGGCACTATACTTGCTTGGGGGATGGAAATGGCATGGTCTAAAATGGCCATTCCACTTAACTGTCATAGATTCTCTTGTTTTCTGGCTCAGGGTGTTTGTTTGCTTCTCTCCTGAGTTTTGGTGAGTTCAGGGTTTATTATTATCTTTGAATAGTTGAATACTTTTCCAGTTGTACTTTTGTAGGGGGAGTGATGCCAGGGGATCTTCTATTCTGCCATCTTGCTGACATCACTAGCTCTCCGGTATATTTTGAGTTTGACTCTGTTATAGCTCTGACAAAATGTTTTTCCAATTAAAAGAAAAATCTTGGTATTTTTATTGGAATTGTGTTACATTTATAATTAATTGGAAAATTATTTACTTTATTTATTTATTTTTTTTTATAAGACATTAAAACTAATTTTAATATCAAGCCAATGTCTTGACATATGAATCCTTCTTTTTACATGTGTACTTATAAGTAAGATTCCATTCTAAAAGGTATATAAATAATATAAACTGTTTAATTCATATGACAGAAGAAAATATTTCTTCTTCCTTTTTTTCCTACAAATTATAATCTTTTTCAAAATTATGGCATTCTGAGACCTCGAAGAAATGATCATTTCTTCTTTGAAACTTTGTACTATGACAACCTTTCTGAAGTATCACTATTCTTCCTTCCTTGACTTTTTCTTTAATTTAATACTGTCCCCAGTTACCATTTGATCAGCAGTATCTTGTGGCAACTAAGTCACAGTGCTGCTGTTTCTCAGTTCAGGCTGTCTGGAGCCTTGTTCCATCAAGCAGTAACCTTGCACTTCACACCTTAATGGTCTTTACAAAAAAAAATGGAAAGAAATGGAGATCTTTGGAGGTGGGAATAATTAAAGACAGACACACAAATGCATTTGGTGCCAGATTTGATTACCTCAAACAAGTCAAATTAAAACAAATATTTTATCATCTCCAGTTACATAGTTATTCTCCTGGGAATAATGAAGACAAATGGGTAGAAGACATCAATGGCAAAATGTTACATGGTTCTTGAGGCAAATGAACACTGTATAACCAAGAGGACATTAGATTAGATGTAATTACTGTTCTGTTATTGTATCTAGTTATTATATAAACTAGCATAATCATTTTATTCTCTTCCTCTTCCCTTGTCCAATTACAGACATCACTGAAGTCCGACTTCCTACATGAAGTCTTCTTTGAGTGTAACAGTTTTTGTGGACACAGCCTGGCTTAGCAAGAGGCAGTTGGATTTGGAATTCAGAACACCTGAAGTCTGCATCTTATTAACTAGGTGATATTGAAACACCCAATTAACTTTTCTGAGCTGATATTTCTTTGTCTAAAATATAGGAAATATAATAATACCCACTGATTAACCCCACAAGATAATTATGAGTAGCAAATGTAATAATGCAAGAGGTGGTAGTCAGTGAATGGTAAATTCTTTCCATGTATTACTGTGGTACATAAACTCACACAAATATATACACACACACAAATGTGTAAATACACATCATATGCACACACAAACATACATTCATTTCCATTAAAATGGTCTCCTTTGATGATCTTAAATAATATATTGTCATAGTCTTGCAAATTATCTTGATGTTTAAGATAACTTTATTCTTAAATAGCTGCTATTTTCTCCTTCTACTATTTTGAAAGATACTCTTTTATTTCTCTTGCATTTTCTAGTTGTTTTTTTGCAAGTGCCTTAATATGTTATTCATGTTTATATCTTAATCTTTTTTTGCAACTCTCCTCTCATTTGATCCAGTAGCTAAGATTTTTTTCTTTAGAACAGTAAGTCATTTTCAAATAGCTTTGTTTTTGTTTTGTCCCTTATGCCATTTTTTTGTGTCTCTTTTTATATCTTAATGACATGGGCATTCAGTATAGTGATGAATGTTAGCTCTCCTAGCAGCCATCATTATTTTATTCCTAACTTCTAATGCACTTCTTTTCCAGGTTCAACTATCTACACTTATGTACTGGCTAGCGTTTTTTTTTTTTCTTTTTAGAACAACTGATGAATCTTACCAAATGCCTTTTTGTATATTTATCAAAATAAAAATTATTTTTCTTCTGTAATTTATTGTATTTATTATTTTTTATTAAATCATTTTCATATTCAGGGATAAAATTTTGACTGGGTCTTAAAGTAATTTTGTTTTTTCTCTGCCCAGCTGTGTTCCATTTCTGGAATGTACTGAACATTTGAGTATTTATGTTCATGTGGAAGATTAAGCTATATTCTGTCCTCATATCATTCTTGTCAAGTTTTGATAGTAAGATATGCTAGTCTCATGAAGAATTTTAGGATCTTTCCCCTGTTTATATCACGTGGGTAAAGTTGTATAAGGTAGCAGCTATCTGTTCACTTGAAAAGGTGGTGAAACACCCAGGACCATAGTCTGCACAGTTTGGTTAATTTCAGGGAGAGGCAGGAAGAGTGTGGACTATTAATTCAGGTCAATTTACTATGTAGGTTCTCAATTTTTCATGAGTGCATATTAGAATGTCCCACATTTGTGAAAAAATATCTCATTCAGCTATGAGTTTTCTATTAATATTAGTCAGGGTAGGATAGATGTTGCTGCTGTAAGAAATAAATCCCCAAAGCTAGGTTGCTCAGCACGACAAGGTTTGATTTTGTGCCTCTGAATCCAGCACAACTCAGGCAGCTCTCCTTGGCAGTTTCTCACAGTATCACTTCATTTGGCATCAGAGGTGCTTCCCTCTTACCACTCCTGTCTTGCAATTTTATCATTCCACTTATGGGGTAGAAGAAAAAGAAGTCATAAACATGGAGCATTTACTGCTTTTCCTCAACTCCTTGGACCAGAGTGGTCATCAAGTCTTCTAGATCTTAGAAACCACTGATTTGTCCACCATTTCTAAAATTCTGTTATTTAAAAATGATATATAATTAGAATCATAATGTGTGTAGCCTTTGGGACTACATTCAGCATAGTGCCCTGTTTCTTTTCTCAAGTTGTTGCATGCATCAATAGTTAGTTCTTTTTCACCCCTGAGTGGGATTCCATGATTTCTTTATACTACAGTTTGTTTAATAATCATTCACCTATGGATGGATATTTGGGCTGATTCCAATTTTTAACTATTATAAATAAATCTGCTAAGAATATCTGTGTACAAGTTTTTGTGTCAACATACATTTTTATTTCTGTGGCCAATCTGCCAAAGAATGCAATGTCTTGTTTAGTTTTATAAGAAACTGTGAAACTGTTTTCTAAAGTGACTGTGCCATTTTATATTCCCATCGGCAAGTGTGAATGATGTCATTTCTCTGTATTCTCACTAGTATTTTTTATTTGAGTCCCTCTGATGAGTGTGTAGTAAAATCTCATTGTGGTTTTATTTGCATTTCCGTGGTGGCTAATGAAGGTGAATATCCCTTATATGCTTATTTGCCTCTGCGTAACCTCTTTGGTGATATGTCATTTGCTTATTTTCCAGTTGGATTGTTTATATTTGCTGGTGAGTTTATAGAGTTCTTTATATGTAGTAGATATTAGTTTTTCCACGATATGTGGTTTGAAATATGGATATTTTCTTCCACTCTGTAGCTTGTATTTTAGACCACTTCACTTGGGCTTCCTCTGAGCAAATTATTTTAATTTTAATGAGGAATAATTTATGAATTCATTTATGTACCATGATTTGATGCCAAGTTGAAAAACTCCTTGCTGTGTTACAGTATTTTCATATACGCACTAGTGTTTTTTCTGTGTTTTAAGAAGTCTGCTTTTGTTCATTACCAATATTTTATCTCTCTCTCTCTGTCTCTCTCTCTCTGTTCCTCTTGGTCTCTGTCTGTCTGTCTGTGTCTCTCTCTCTATTCCTGGGTTTGACTTCCAATAATCTTTTTATTTATATTTTGCTTAGTTCATTGCCCCACTTTTTCTTGCTTTAAAATTTGTTGTTCAATAGGATGTAGCTTCCTCAGAAATACAAAATAGAATTACCATATGCTTCAGTAATTTCAGTTCTAAGTCTACAGCCAAAGAAATGTAAATCAGTATGTCAAAAAGATGCAGTTCCATGCTTATTGTAGAACCATTCACAATAGCTAAGAAATGGAATCAACTTAGGTGTCTATCATTGGATGAAGGGATAAAGAAAATATGATATTAATATATATATACACAACAGAGTAGTATTTAGCCTTAAAAAAGAAAGAAATACTGCCTTCCTCACAACATGGATAAACCTGGAGGATGTGACAGGTGGAATAAGGCAGGCATAGAAAGACAAATACCGCCTGATCTCACTTACATGTGGAAACTGAAAAATTCAGACTCGTAGACAGAAAGTAGAAAGTAGAATGGTGTTTCTAGAGGCTGGGGGAGGCGTGACTGGGGGAAGGAAACATGTTGGTGAAAAGGAAGAAAATTTTAATTAGACAGGAGGAATAAGCTTTAGTGATGTAATGCACAGAAGGGTGACTATATTAAATAAGAATGTGTTATACGTTTCAAAATTACTTAAAAGGTAGATTTAAAATATTTTATCACAAGTACATGACATGGTGGATTTATAAATTAGCTTTACATAATCATTCCACAAGGTAAGCATATATCAAACCATCACATGGTATCCCATAAATATATAAGGTATGAAATAAAATAAATCGTTGTTTTATTATGAATTTTACCTTTCTACTTTAAGATTATGTTTCTCTTTTTAAATTATTTCTGGCTTTTTAATAAATGCATTCATGAATGTAAATTTCCCTGTAATATTATAGCAGCTCCAATTCACAAGTTTTAAAATGTATTCTTTCTTTTTATGAAAATGAATAACTGGTGAGTCATATCAGAGTAAGGTGTTAACATATGTAACAATATCCTTTAACTGTATCTATATTAGTTTAGTGAGTATTTACTATTAACTAAATTAACAAATGACTGTTGCTACTAATTACTTATCAATTTATCTTATAACTTCTTTTAACTTTAAAATAAATTTTGCTAATTATGTGTAATGGATATTTTACTAGTATTTTTTTACCACTAATTTGATTACATTATCACATGGAAATGAAATTAATCCACACTTAATCAAGTAACTCTTTATTTTTAGACTGTCAATATCTTTGTAATTTTTATCCACAATTTAATTTAATGACTATCCACTAATTTTTAAAATTTACATTCTTTGCACAGAAATGTGAACATGCTTAACAATACTGAACTCTATACTTAGATATGATTAGAACGTCAATTTGATATTATATGTACTTTGTCATAATTAAAAAATATTTTACATTCTATATTGTGCAGCCATATTATAGGAAATTAAAGAAGTGACACAGTTAGCTATAGCTGTCAACTCTGCTGTGACCTTCATAACATTTAGCCTTCTGGAAGACAGCTTCTTGGAGACAGATTAGAAACTCCCTACGTAATTAGGGAATTACCACTTTCACTGTAACATCGTTCTTTGTTCTATTGTAGACTCCATGTCCTTGGTGGTATTTGTACACAGGTTCAAGACTATTACACCTTCCTGATGGATGATTTTGTTTACTTTCATATAACCTGTGTCTGTATCACCATGGATGCTCTCAGCCCGAGGTCGATCACACACCATATACTAGGGCCATAAGGAGACTCTTTTGCTTCCTTTTGAATAGCGGTGTATGTGAGAGAAATGAACAACAGTAAGGATCATCCACTGTGAGCTACAGATTCTGTGCTTGGCTTCAATACTGTAATTGGGGTTTGAGGTAACTTTATCCACATTAGTCTGAACACAGAGAGAAGCCTGACTTGGAAATGTGATGATTCTGTGGTTTAGAAAGAAAAACAGACTCACCGTAAGTATGAGGAAGACCACACAGTACACGGTGCGGGGGGGTAGGGATGTTCCAGGTGGGTGAGGAGCGAGTGTCGGGGGGACCGAGGAGGCAGCCTGGAGAGAGGAGGGGAGGGAAGCGAGAACCTATCCTCAGTGCCCTGAGCTGTGCCTGTGTCCTGGGTCCCTGCTGCCCTCCCACCGGACCCATCTCTGGAGGAATCCCCTGTGCTCCTGCCCCTCCGTCTGTGGTTCCTCCCGCACAGACACGGGTGCATGTGGTCATCTCAGTGTGAGCATGAACCCTGGCGTCTGCACGTAGCTGTCAGCCTCGGTGGCAACTCTGAGCCTCCTTCACTCCTACCCGAAGGCTGTGGCCCAGGCCCAGACACGGGGGAGAAGTGACTAATGTGCAAGCTCCAAATGTCCCCTCAGCAGAGATTAGGAAAGGAGTTGTCAGTGAGGAAGAATTCCTGACCCAAGCGAGCAACTGTCCAGTTAGCTCAGCACTTTGGCAGCGTGACGACAATGCATCCCCCAAACAACAAGCCTTTGGGAGAGGGTGGGCGAAGCATTACCCATTTGAAGTGGACAACTGAGGCACAGAGGGCTCAGGCAGGGGAAGGTGCAGGATCAGCTGGTGGCAGAACAGGGATGGCACTCAGGTGTCCAAGGCCAGCAGCCCCCTTGCCCAGCCCCCTGTGGCCCTGGCAGAACAGAGGTGAATTCACCAGGATGGGACAGCAGCTGGAAGGGGCACCAAGGAACTCAGTGGGTGAAGCATGAAATGCCATTTGTCACCCTGGCCCAGGACTGAGAGGGTCAGCCAGGGGTGGGG
>CAUYRT010059017.1:0-91743 GCA_963574885.1 Lepilemur ruficaudatus
TCAATTATGGTTAAACCTATGGGTTCATAATTTTATATATAATGAATGGCTCTCATTGGTCACTGTCGGGGGATGTTAGTGAACCAAAACATTATTCTGAAACCTGGCAAATTAAGGAAAGAATAAAACATTTATCCTACCGTTTCAAAAAAAAAAAAAAAAAAAGAAATCTTATGGAAGTAGGTATGAGTAGTGTAATTCCTTTTTTATTACTGCTATACTTGGACAAAATGTGTGTTTAACATAAAGCAAGTTTAAGCAGTATTCATAGGTATAATTTGAAAGTAAATGAAAAATCACTTAGAAGTAAACATGGAATATGGGAAAATAAAAAGCCTTTAACAGAGTTATTTTTTCATGGACTCGGGTGCAGGATCAATCTGGGTTTTGATTAATAAGTGCTCAGCGCCAAGTCACAGGCGTGAAAAGCCCACGGCCACTGTGGGAGGGGCCCATCCACTGTTCCTTAGTGCCCTTCAGTGTCTAATTTATGGACTCAAGCATGCTTTTTCTCGTTCCTATCTCTCTGACCTGGTGTCATTTAACCCAAACCCAAGCACACCACTGTCCATATGGCTTTCCAGCCAGGATTTATTCCTCACAGCTGTATTTCCCATTCCACCTGCATCCTGGAAGTTTCTGTCCACCTGAAAACTTTTCCTGACCCAAGGAGGCAAAGGAACACAACCACAGAGCCAGCCCAGGGCCTGGTGCGCTGTTTTATACCCAGGAGCCAGAGCCTGCTTGCTCAAAGTAGATGCTCTTAAGCATTTGTGAGTTAAGAACCTAAGAGCACCACCCTTTTTATCCTGCTTGCTCAAAGTAGATGTTTGTAAGCACTTGTGAGTTAAGAACCTAAGAACGCCACCCTTTATATTCAGGAGAGTGTGGCAGGGATTCCGTGTGGTGTGGGTGAATACACGCGGAGGAAGCAGGTGATCACTTACACTCAGCAAGAAAGGTCTACGTACGCGAATCGGGGGAGCAGCATCAAACATGAGAAATTCTGACACTGCACCCACAGCCTCACATATTCCACCTTTTATGCTGTGATATCTCACTACGGTAATAATTGCAGCAATGGGCACATACGCATCTGATATTGGAATATGTCTGGGTAAGAATTATAACTATTATAAGGTAGGTTATATTATTATCCTCAGTTTACAGGTCACAAAATAGCGATGCAGTAGGTTGATAACTTACCCAGTGTGACTCAGGCAGTAACGGGCAAAGGAGAGTGCGAGCCCAGGTCTGGCTGCCCGCTGTCCAAGGTTGGGGTTGACTTGAACACAGCAGTAAGTATCTCAAGTCCTTCCAAAGTTCAGGTTGATAACAAACATATGCTAAACCCAGGGGCATAGATAACAGGGGGCATAGGTGTTGTGATGAACCAGGAAATTCAAGATGAACCTAAGGGAATTCAAATCTGTTTTTAATCCACTGTTGTGGATGTGAAAAACTACTACAGGCTTTTCTTCAGTCGCTTTATGGTCCTGATGTTCAAATCATTAAAAACTTACATTTCATAAATTACTGACTCTTATGGGGCCAACTATCACATTAGAATAAAAATTTTAGTGCCATAAGGGGTTTTGTTTTGTTTTGTCTTTTTGAGACAGACTTTTGCTCTGTCGCCCGGGCTAGAGTGCATGGTGTCATCGTAGCTCACTGCAACCTCAAACTCCTGGGCCCAAGCGATCCTCCTGCCTCACCCTCCCGAGGGCTGGGACTACAGTTGTGCACCACAATGCCTGGATAATTTTTCTATTTTTAGTAGAGACAGGGTCTTGGACTTGCTCAGGCTGTTCCCCAACTCCTGAGCTCAAGCAATCCTCCTATCTCAGCCTCCCATAGTGCTAGGATTACAGGTGTGAGCCACCACACCCAGCCTAAGGGTGTTTCGTTTTTTTTTTTTAATCCTAGACAAACCACATGACTTTGCAAACTATAATTCTTGAAAAGTATTTGTAATCTTTTTCTTCTCCAGAATATATTTTCATCTTCCATTCCAAGCATGCAGCAATTGAACTCCAGTTATCTGTGCTTCATTTGTTATAGCGCAATATTCTCTAAGCACAAGTGCAAATAATTTTTCCAATAGTATAAGCTTCTCTTCCACTTTAGAAATATGATTCTTTCTCTGTTGGAGCTGGGGCTAGGGGAGGGAGTCTTCGTCTCCTGCAGCCTGTGCATTTGGAAAAAAATCTAATTGTACACATGGGTCAAAGGCAGGTAGGAAAGTGACGGGATGAAATGACTGGTCAAGTGTGGACTTCTTTAGTGGACACTGCTTAGGACACCAGTGACCAAAAATAAGCCTGTAAAAGAAATCACTCCAGTCCGTTTCATTCCAACTGTAAGCCATAAGTTCTAAATGTATATGGTCCTACCATTGAACGACAACCTGACTGCTGACCACCCTCAGAGTAAAAGGCAAAAAACGGACCCATCTTCTACCTAAATCAAAACTTCTCTTGGTGAGAAAAGAGTGAGCTGGGAAAAGAAAATCTATCTCAGAGATTTCTGCTTCTGGTAAGATGGAAGAGATACTTACCTCTAGAATGGACACTTATCTCTATTTCTCTCTCTAACTGCATTATTGGACATTACCTATAAAATAACCATAATAAGACTGTGAAAAGTAGAGAGAAGGCAGACCAGTTAGGGACCCAAGGAATGACACAGTGGTGAGTACCTTGTGTTTGTTTTCTTCTCTTTTCAGCCCAAACTTGGAGCTGAAGAAGCCAGCCACTCAGACATGCTAATGGCCATGGATTTTTAAAATCCTCAACAAAAGTCTGGTTTCTCTCGATCACAGACTCATAAAGGGGAAGCCTAGCAGGAAAGAATACTTTGAAACAATAACCACGCTTTTCTATCCAGACACACAGATAAAATTATGGACCTAGCCACTGAGTGGGTAGCTTTGACTTCTACCCTTACCAGACTATAATAAGTACCCAATCCTCAACTGAGGTGGTGTCAGAGAAGGCTGAGGGCAGAGACAGGACGCTCATTCCCACCAGACAGTAATGAGCCTCCCCCAGTGATACAACTGGAGACCACCTGAGAGTAGGCGCACCTACCCTCCAGCCAAAGAGGTGTCTGTAAGAGACCCAATGGGAAGCCAGAATCCCACTCCAACCCAGCAATACTCGGGAGACCGGCCTCCATGCATGAGTGAACACCAAGGAGGGAAGCCGGACTATTACACCCCAAGAGGTGGCACCTCAGCCCCTGCTCTGCCGGAGCGGTGTCAGAGACAGCCAGCTACAACAGCACATTTAAGTATGATACAAAGTCGCATAACCTAATATCTGGAATATCCAGGTTTCAATTAAAGAACACTCACACCAAAAACCAGGAAGATCTCAAACAGAAGGAAAAAAGACTATCAGCAGATGTCCACACCAAGAAGATAGAGATGTTAGAATTACATGACAAAGATTTTGTTAGATGAAAACAGGCATCTTAAAAATGCTTCAATGAGCAATTATTAATATACTTGAGACAAATGAAAAAATACAAAGCTCAGCAAGAAAACATAAAGTCTCCATAGAAGATAAAAAGAAGACCCAAATGAAAACCTTAGAACTGAAAAATATGGCAACAAAAATATTAAAAAACAAAAAACAAACAAACAAACAAAAAACCTCCCTGGTGGTTCAACAGCAGAATGGAGAGGAGAAAGGAAAGAATCAGTGAAACTGAATAAGAACAATAGAAATTACACAATCTGAAAAAACAGACAGAAAATACACTGCACGAAAAATAAACTAAACCTCAGAGACTGGTGGGATGATAACAAAAGATCCAGCATTCATGGCACTGGAGTACAGGATGAAAAGGAAGAAAGTGAGCATGAAGTACTCAAAATATCGACAGAAAAACTCTCAGATTAAGAAGGTGAACAAACCCAAAGCAGGACAAACACAAAGAAACCTAAACTAAGAAACATCATAGTCAAAAACTAAAGATTAAAAAAAACAGTCTTGAAGATGGTGAAAGAGAAATGATGCCTTATCTATAGAGGAAAAACAATTTGAGTGACAGTAATATTTCTCATCAAAAGCCATGGAGGTCAGACATAAGCAGCATACATTTTTTAAATGTTGACTTTTTTAAAAAAAACCCCAAAACTATATAATCCTATAGTCAGCAAAAGTAACCTTCAGGAATGAAGAGGAAAATCAAAAGACATTTTCAGATGACGGAAAGTTAAGAGAATCTGTCACAAGCAGATTACCATAAAAGAATGGCTAAAGGAACATCTCTAAACAGAAAGAAAACTGTAAAAGAAGAAATTTTAGAACTTTAGGAAGAAAGGAAGAATACATCAAAAATATGGAAAATACAATAGATTTGTCTTCTTTTCAAAATTTAGTTTTCTAAATTATGTTTGATGGATAAAAAATTATAATACTGTCTTATGTGTTTCTAAATTTACGCAGAGGAAATATTAAGATGAGGGAGAAAAGGTATGTTATGGTGTCTATACCTCATTTAAATTGGTAAAATGATAATGCCAGTAAACTGTGATAAATTTTGCACATGTAACTCAAGACCTGGAGCAACCACTAAATATATACAAAAAGAGATACACAAAACATAGATAAATCAAAAGGGAATTCTAAAAAAGGTTCAAGTAACCCACAGAAAGGCAGGAAACAGAAAATGAAAACTAGAAAGAGCAAACAGAAAATAAAAAATAAAATATCATGAAATTTTACCTTAATAATTACATGAAATGCAAATGGTCTAAAGGCCTCAATGAAAAGACAAAGATTGCCAGAGTGGGTTAGATAATATGAACTGATTATATGCTGGTTATAAGGATTGAACAACATAGGTAGGCTGAAAAAAGGATGAAAAATGTATATTATGCAAAAATTAAACGAAATCAGGGATGGTTACATTAACATCAGATAAAATAGACTTCAAAGCAAATTATCAGAGACAGAGCAAAACGTTATATAATGATAAAGGTTTCAATCCACCAAGAAGACATAGCAAGTTTTTTTTTTTTTTTTTTTTTTTTTTTTGACACAGAGCCTCACTCTGTTGCCCAGGCTAAAGTGCCGTGGTATCAGCCTCGCTCACAGCAACCTCAAACTCATGGGCTCAAGCAATCCTTCTGCCTCAGCCTCCCGAGTAGCTGGGACTACAGGCATGCGCCGCCATGCCTGGCTAATTTTTTCTATACATTTTTAGTTGGCCAATTAATTTCTTTCCATTTTTAGTAGAGACGGGGTCTTGCTCTTGCTCAGGCTGGTTTCGAACTCCTGACCTTGAGCGATCCTCCCGCCTCGGCCTCCCAGAGTGCTAGGATTACAGGTGTGAGCCACTGTGCCTGGCCAGGGATAGTATCTATTGACTGGGTTTTTTCCCCCTGAATATGCTCCATTGCTTCTTTTTCCTTGGCTTATCTCATAATTTTTATTGGAAACAGGATATTTTAAATAAAATAATGTGGTAAATCTGGAATTAAATTCCTTTTCTTCACAAGGTTCCTGTTTCTTGTTGCTATATTTGTTTCTGTTTGTTTTGTGAACTAAAAAAAAATCTAAAGCCTCCCAGCTGACAGAATGGACCCCCTCTTGGCCAAAAGGACCCCAGAAATACCCTGAAGTTGAGTTCTTGGCCATGAGGATGGAGGTGAGACACACCCCTTCATGCCCCAACTCCTTTCTTGGAGATATCCTTTGTAACTCATTAGCAAGCCTAAGACTATACAAGACAAAGCTTAAACCACACTTACACGTCATCAAATTGCTTAATATAATTGATCACTTGAGTTTGGGGATACGTCCGGCGGCTTGTCTCTGATTAACAGACTTCCTTATCTTAACTTAAAACATTCCAAGCCTTTAAGCAAAGCTTCATTTCTTTAACCAATTACAAATCAAAGAATCTTTAAAACCACCTATAGCCTATAATACCCTGCTTTGAGATGTCCCACCTCTTAGGGCCAAACCAACGTACACCTTCCATGTATTGATTTATGACTTCACCTGTAAACCCTGTCTCCCTGAAATGTATATAACCAAACTGTCACCCAGCCACAGCAAGTACACTTGCTCAAGGCTCCTTGGGTGTGGGTCTCTGGGCCATGGCCGCACATATTTGGCTCAGAACAAATCTCTTTAAATTATTTTACCGAGTTTGGATCTTTTTCTGTTAACGGTTTAATGGCTTTTCTAAACTAATGCTGTAAGGTTTGTATTCTTATTGTGTGTGGCCACTTATATCTCAGCTAAGTTAGCTTAATGCTCTAGCTTAGTAGATGGGCACAGATTTCCTTAAATGCCTAGAAATAATAAATCTCCCAAGCTTTGCCAGGGTGCCCCATGTGCATGTTGGAGGCACATCTTCACTGCTCAGATAGATGTTACAATTCTGCCTTAGCCTTCACTTCCTGCTTATGCAGAGCTCCAGGATCTGTCAGAAGTAAAAGCATAGGGCCTTCATTCTTGGGCATGCATACAGCCCTGGGCATGCTCAAAGCCCTGGCACACAGGATATATATGTGATCATCCAGATTCCCAGGAATATGTTGTATCTTCTCAAAGCCTCCTTTTATCCACATCTTGTTCCTAAGTTTTTCCTTTAAAATTTTTGGTGAGCTTTGTTTGCTCCAACTTTTATTGCTATCTCAGGCAGGTGTGTGGTATACCCTGGGGAAAAGGCTATTTGTGTTGGGAGAACTCTGATCTAGGTCAAATAAAGACATGCCCTGTGAACGGTGGCTTCCTAGGAACTACCAGACACTTTGAATAATGACAATTCTCTGAGAATGTTGCTTTAGGGTAATTACAAACCCATTCCACCCTCTCCAGGGGCTACTAGGCTGCTGATGTTCACCATGATTTGGGGGTTCTTGGTTTTCAAGGCTACCACAGAGTGGGGAGAGGGGGTGAGAATGAGGCAAGTTAAAATGCCACAGAGTCACCTGTTGTTACTAAGATTGAGCCATTTCACTTGAATAAATGATACTCAGATTATTGCAAGCCTTTGGTTAATTTCCAGATTTCTGATAAAGTTGATTTGACAATTTTTCACAGTATTGCCATTGCTTTAATGGAGGGGTGCAATTTTGGAGGTCCTCACTCCATCACTCTCCGTGGCATCTCTTAGGGGTCTTAGTATTTCACAAGCCCTGTTAATGGCAAGCTTCTGGGCTGTGTTGAAATGTCTTCAAAAAATGACAAAATATTGTCTTCTCTTTTCTGTTAAAAGATAAATTTTCCCTTTTCTAGTTATTTCTCTACACTATGAAGGTCTATTTATCTTCTTCTCACCGAAGTTTATGGTCTATAAATTTATGAATTGAGAGAGGGATACGTCAACATCCAAATCAATTTTTAAAAAGAACTCAACGCTAGTTAGAAGGACAACTTGTTATTGTAGACACAGTTATTTCAAAGTGAGTCATTTAACATTTTACATTATTGTTATGGTTGCTCCCCGCCCGCCACCCCCCCCAACATCCTTCCAGCATTAGTGGAATGTCAGTCATCTCTCAGGTCTACTGAAAGGATACACTCTTCGCATTCCACACCATCATCTCAAATGCTGCTGTGAAATATCATCCTGTCACCTCGGCCTTTCCTTTTATTGAGAATGTATGATTTGATTTGCTCTTTTCTGCTAGCAGGAAAGATACCTTGGTAAAATTTTCATTTGATAAATAAAATAAATTTCAGCCTGTGAGAATAACTGACAAGTATTCATAAGACTAATCTAATCTTTAAAGCAAGGTTGCACTGGACACTCTTTTGCTGCCTTTTTAAAGAAGCCAATAACCCTTCTCCACGACCATGAAGGAATAAACTGAAGTGATGAGACACACTGGTTTGTAGGGAAGACTGATTAATCCAGAACACTCAATACCTAGCCACGTACGTGAATTTGATCAACAGGGAAAAGTCACATACAAAAGAAGCCAAGTCACTGGTCCCCCATGAGTAGCTGGACACCTCATAGGTGACGGACAAGAAGAAAGTGATTTTTCTTTGCTTATGAATGGGAAGGAGGTAGCTGTCCCTTTCCTCTTCTCAAAGAGTCTCCTAGAAAATGTAATGGACCTGAGGCCTAAATCCAAACCTTTGGTATGTGAATAAAATCTCTCAGGACTCAGAGAGCCCTGGAGATGTCTCCAAGGTCTCTAGTTCATTCTCCCCTGAAATATAAACTCCTAGGAAGATAGACATGCCAGTCTTCCTGGTACCTAGAGCTTAACCCAGGATCTAGTCTAGGCTGTAACTATTTGGCCCACTTTGTAGAGATGAGAGGTGTATTATTTTCCTTTTAGATCAGAACAAATAACTAGATAAATGGCTGGAGATCTAATTCTCATGGTGTTTGAAGGCTGAAGCTCAGGGAACTAGGACTTTTTATGGGAAAAATAAGAATTCCAGAAAAATTTTATTCACTCAGAATCTCAGAGGCCAAGTATGTCAGATGTCAAAAGCTACGCTTATGTCCAATACCATTCCACCCAAGACACCCCTCCAAGGCAGAACATCTGAGTCTACTTTTCTGCACTGAAGAACAGCAGTAACTAAAAAAGCAACCCCACGAAGGCTGACAGTCTTGCACATGCTCCAAAAAATATGAAAGACCAACACTAAACTTATAGTAAAGATCTCTCTCTCACACACACAGACATTTTAGTGTCTCACTCTTTAATGAGATGTCAGAAACCAGGGACTCAAAACCATGAATCAGACAGCAAAATAAATCACATAAGACAAAATGCAAAAGAAAATATTAAAATAACTGTAATTAATATCTTCAGAGAGATAAAAGAATGCAAACATAAAATAAGAACAAGATGCTATTGCAAAGGAACAAAGAATAAGAAAGTAAACCTTAGGGTATATATAATAAGATAAATTACTAAAGTTCAACAGAAATTAATAATTTAAAGTTAGAGAAATTTCCCAGAAGGTAAAAGCAAAATAAAAAAGCTAAAGGAGCAATGAAGAGAATATTAGCTGACTGGTTTAATTTCCAGTTAATATCAGTTCTAGAAAGAGGGGCAAAAAACCCAATAGAAATAAAATTATCAATTAAATACTGTGAATTAGAAAACACACTCAAACTCAAAGTGCTTTTTCTATTCTCTTACACAACAACAATCACCAAAGACTTCTGTGACCAGATGTGTGAGGACCTTGCCCTAGCAAGAAGCAAGTCATCAATTATGCAGCAGACACTAGCTGGGTGTCCCCTAATCAGTTCTGACCTTCTCCATAGGAAGATAGTATCATATCCCAGAGGGTGAGGGATTAGTCCCCAAGGCTGCTCCTCCTCAATTCCCACCAGTTCCCCAGAAAAGAAGAAAAAGTACCTGTGATGTTTAATTTTAGGTGTCACCTTGACTGGACTAAGGGATACCCAGATAGCTGGTAAAGCATTACCTCTGGGTATGTCCACTGGGGGTGTTTCTGGAAGAGACTGTCACATGAATCAGTGAGTAGGGTGAGTAAGGAAGATTCGCCCTCACCTGATGTGGGTGGGCACCAACCAACAGCTGAGAGCCCAGATAGAAGAAAAAAGTAGACAAAAGGCAAATTCTCTCTCTCTCTCTCCCCCTCCGCCCTTCCTCCCCTGAGGCTGGAACACCCTTCTTCTCCTGCAATTGGACATCAGAACTCCAGGTTCTCTGGCCTTTGGAATCCAGGACTTGCAACAGTAACTCCCAGTTTCTCAAGCCTTTGGCCTTGGACTGACAGTCGCACCACTGGCTTCCCTGCTTCTGAGACCCTCAGACTTGGACTAAGTCGTGTTCTCCAGCTTGCAGATGGCATATTGTGGGCTTCTCAGTCTCCATAATCCTGTGAGCCAATTCCCCTAACAAAACCCTTGTGTCATATATATCTCTATATCTATCTATCTATCTATCTATCTATCTATCTATCTATCTATCTATCTATCTACCTATATTATACACACTATTGGTTCTTCTTCTCCAGAGAGCCCTGACTAGCATAATACCAAAGACAACAATGATCCCCTAAAATGCTCAAGACAGTGAATGAGAAAAATTATTTCCAACCATACTGTAGTAAAATTTCAGAACACTAAGAATTAAGGAACGTTCCCAAAGCCTCCAGGGAGAAGAAAAACAAGACAAAAGATAATCAGAATGATATAGAACTCACAACAAGCAAAACTGAAAAACAACAGAACTACACCTTCAGAATCCCGAGGGGTAGCGATTTTCAGCCCTACAGTGGAGCTTAACCGAGGGGGAGGAGGGTCTGGGATCCAGACATAGGGTGTTCAGCACCACAGGGATGAGGGGAGTTCCCCAGATGACAGATGTCCACGAGGGCACTCCCAAGTCCACATGATGCAGGAGGAGAGGGCTCTGAGTGGGGGGAATGGATTCATCACCAGACAGAACTGACTTGGGGAAAACTCTTTTCAGACCTATCTTACAGGTTATGTTAGAAGCCATAGGAAGATTTTGTGATGTGTTCCAAGAATGATCCTATAGTGGGAAAAAAAAGGCCCATTTTTGATTCCAAGAAAAACAAAGAGTTTGATGAGAAAGGACAGATAATTACATTACACTGTTCAACCCAAGAGTGAACAGCATTTACACGGTCAGAAGAAAGACAACTTGTACTATGTGTTTACCCAGTTGAGATGCAGTTGCCAGGAAGGGCTGTGGAGCAGGGCTATGACTTACCCATAGCCCTTGACAACCACTATAGGAAGTCAAACCGGTTGTGTCTCAAGTTGAATCAGAGAAGCAGAATATGCAGATTATTCTGAACTACAGATATAAATATCAGAAGAAACAGCTGAAAAAATTAAAAGTGGTCAACACTAGGAAATAGGATTAAAAAGGAAGACATGATTTTTCTATTATGTTTTAAAATATTTACAAATAATATAAGGCTAGCATTAACAAGTTAAATGAACACAAAGTATAATTCAGAAAAAGTAAAGACATTTTCAAGAGTGCTATTGCACCACCTTCTTACATGGATGAAAGACCTGGTATGTCAAATCCTAAGGAAGCACTTTGTCATAGCCCCTAGAGCTACAGATGGACAAATAGAAAATGAAAACTTTATTTACCTTCAACAAAAATAAAAGCAACCTTTGCCCACCCAAAAACCACCAAAAAACGAAGGAGAAAGACAAGAAGAAGTCACCTGAGCAGAAGTTCATTTTTCACAGAATATCTATGGCTGTATGAAAGCGAAAACTAGATATGCCTGAGAAGCAGCTCAGTGTCCCACAAATAGAGACCATCAACTCTCCTGAATTCTGTGTTTGCACGAAGAAAAATTAGAGGGGCTGTGTTATCAAATTGTTAGTCCCAGGACCTCTCTCAGTAATGTTATATTACACAACCCCCACATGATACACATTAGACTCCACTGTCCAGAAAGAATGTGTGCAGAGTGTTTGGAAGGCCTAATATAAAATGAGCACTGATCTAGTTATCAAATCAAAGGAAAATCACGTGACTTTGCTCTTACATACGTGGAGGTTTCAACACTTCCAACAAGTGTAATGTTTCTTCAGCAATATTGAAGCTGGTTAGAAATTCTGGAGGCCCAGACTTATAACTGGCGGGAATGGGTGGGGGCAGGCTTGGGGACTGAGCCCTGACCCTGTGGGGTCTGACACTGTCTCAATGGATTAGAGGGTCAGAATGGATTAGAGGACACCTAATGGTGTCAGCTGCATAGTCGACGGCTCACTTGTTGGTGGGGAGAAATCCTCACACATCTGGTCACAGAAGTCTGTGGTGACTGCTGTTGAGTGAGACAATAGAAGACAGAGGAACCATAGGCGAAATTATGGTGCTGGATTCTTTTTTATCTTTCCTTTAAGCTTCAGTCTTGTGCTCCTCTCCCTCCAGACCACCTGGGATGTGATTTGCAATTACTTAACTGGGTGAAACTTTGCTGCAACATTCCAAATTATTTGCTCGCAGGTACACGTTCACATTGGAAAGGGAATATCTTTAGGACAGAGCTGGCATTAACTTGGAGACTTTTTCATCAACTGCTTTTCTTTGTCACAATTCTGTCAGGAGTTTCCTTAAACTCTCTGCTATCACAGAGAAAGGATCATTCCTTTATCCATGGGCCTTTTTTAGTACCCACTGTGTGCTAGGCCACATGTCATTAACTGGAGACAGCTGCAGGAAGGAATCTGTAGGCTCATAAGCCAGGGCCGGAGATGCAAAGACAGCTATTAACAGATGCTATGAAAGAGTTTGTAAGGACTAACCTTGAGAGCGTGGGATCAGGGATCGGAAAGGCTTCCTACTGCAGTGATTACTGAATCTTGAAGATGACAGGCAGGGAGGCTGCCCAGGCAAAGGCCCAGGGTGTCGAGATAACGGAGAACCTTGTACAGGCAGTGCGGAGTCTGCCTGCAACTCAGGATGTAGGGGGAGAGCAGGGAGAGCTGAGGCTTGATTCAGCGAGTGAAGCATCTTGTCCATCCTGGTGGAGAGTTAGGCTTTCCTTTTAGAGAGCAGGGAAGTGGGAGTTGTTACAACATTTTGACCAGAGAAGGGATCCGGAGGAGGGGAGTGTGGAGGTAGTGTCCTGAGTAAGGGCCATGGCAGTCATGCAGAGAAGTGTGGGCCTGAGTGCAGGAGGAAGAAGGTGGAGTGGGAAGGGTGGGCTCTGCTTGGGAGAATTCAGGTGGTGTAACTGTGAGATTTTGTGACCTATTGCTCGAATTGTTATGAGAAGGAGCAATCTAGGATTAATTCACATTATCTAGGCTGGGGAATAAATTTAGAATGTTATACCCAATAGAACACGATTGTAAATGCCATTTTTTAATCTTTAAAACAATTTATAGCCATTTCCACATAATGAGAATGTGAGGCAGTGAACCCACGATCACATTACAAGAGCTCATATGGCTGAGCAACAGTTTTTCCTGTCCACAGATGACCCCATCTGTTGAACATGACCATCCCAGCCCTCACACTTTTAAGCAGAAGCTGGTAAAACACAAGGAAACACAAGGATTAAGCACAGTCACCTTCTACCCTCTGAAGTTAAAACCTACACTTTATCTAGAACTGCTTTCAGTTTCATTCAGATATAATTTAGGGGTATTAAAACATACAGTAAAAAAAAATTCTCCTGAAAATTACTATTCCAAAGCTTATGTATGTCAATTTCACATTCCATGTCAGCCATTAGAGAACTTGGTTCCAAATTTTCGCTCTTTGAAGACCAAATCTAAATGATTCCCTGGTGCAGAAATCATTCTGACAAATATAGCTTTGCAGAGCCTTAAAAAGGATAAAATGTTTAATCACTGCATTCATATTTAATTCATGATCATAGAATCCTTTTCACACGGCATGGCTGGAGCTCGAAGGATGGAGCCTACTGTAACTTTTGCTTCAGGAAAGTATGTGGCTGTGCACTTCCCACCATCCCCTGTGGCGCTGTCAGCTCTCTATGACTCCCACGTAGCGGGAAGGGAGGGACCATGGCTTGCTGAGCGTGCACTCTGGGTACAACACTGTATTTCTCTCCTCTCTCTCTTTTAACTTTCACAAGAAAGCTAAAGTCAATGCTACAAAATTTGACATTATTTGGCTTCAGCTCATACCACTATCGTGCTTTGAGAAATGGTCTAACTGACCCATCCAAATGATCTCCCTGAAATGTCTAGAGTAGACATAGTATTGGGCAGTTGGAGCTAAGCCAATCAACAAATCAAGACAGGCACAGAAGTTCCCTTGCTGCTTATGAGAACAGACTGTCTTCAAGTACATAGGAACAGCCATGTAGGAAATTAGCCCTCATATATTCATTCTAAAAAGCTCTATGTGGCCACACATGCTGTTATTCTCAAAGTTATTTAATGATTTCCCCTAATTAAGATCCACTCTTAGTTCATTTAATTAAGTAGGAGTGCACATACACACATACATATACACATCATCTATCAATCACATTTCTCTAAACTAGTGAAATTTACCAAGATAGAAAAAAAGGCATTTCTCTTTACTATAGCTAAAAACACACATTTGCTCATCAGGGGATCTTAGGATAAATGTTTTTAGAGGAGATCATTGATCATGCTTTGTATGGTGTCTGAAAGTCCCAAATTATCACTCATGGTGATCATTGTCCTCATTACACTTTGGAAAGTTGACTCTAATGTGGGGAATACCACTGATGCATTCCTAGGAATTTATATCTCTTTTTTTTTTAATCAATTGAGGACCAGCCCTGTGAGATATGGAAGAGTAACACAAAGCCCCAGAAATGATCCCTAGCTGCAAGGAAATTTTGGTTCTCATAGAAAATTGCTCTTTCATCATGTCATCTGCTCTGGAAGAAGTGTTAAATTGCACAGTGCCAACAACAAATGCTCCACACTCTGTGGAGGGTGAGAACAGGAGCTGCAGAAGTTCAGGAGAACTTCCTGCACCTGAGTCTTTCTGAGGACAATGCACACTTGGAGGACAGGAAGGTAAAAGGAGAAGCCAGGCATGGGTGGAACTAAGTCTGAACCCAGTTTGGTGATCCTGGGTTCTCAGAAGATGGGTAGAAGGCGGGCATCTGGGCAGACAGTGGGGTATCGTTCTGCAGAGCCCCAAAGCCAAGCAGAGGAGGCCAACCTTGAACTGAGCAAATGGTCACCATGGTAGTCTTGAGCAGAAGGGTGGCTCTAAGAGAGGGAGGCTTGGGGGATTTCCCTGGCAGAGAATAGGAGACAGAGGAGGCCCTTTCAATATGGTGAGGACAGAGAATAGCAGAAAGTGGTGTCCTTCAAGGACAAGGGCTGCTTCCTTGCTTAGACAAATCCTGTGCTTAGCACTTGTTATCTGCTCTTTAATCTAAGTATACGTTTAAGTTAATGACATTCATTTTCAACCCTGGTCTCAAGCCAATCATCATGTTTATAGCCAAGGCCATTTCCTAACATTGTCAACTCCCTAAAGAATAAAATGGATGAGGGGTAAGACAATGATGACTTTGGATAAGCTCAGCGATGTGAAATTGGTTTTTACTTAGGTGGCGAGAGGAAAATAGCAAAGTATTCAATTACAGAGAAACCTTAAGAATCAGGAAAAAATGGTGCTGTGTAATAATCTCTTTGGTTGATGAGTATAACAATTGATTTTCTGCAATTACAAAATGCAAATAGTCCAAAGAACTCCTGATCCTCTGTGAGAACTTTTTTACCTGCTGAGGTGTATGGATCTGGAAAATGTGTACTATAAGATGAACCTAGATATTTATTAATGTATAAATGAAAATTGTTTATCATGTTCAAGATAACAGCCTGATTGCATTTGCAGTTTGTAACAATTTGCTATCCATCATTGCAGGTGACAAATTCAAATAACTTGTCACAAATTGTCTAATCAAGAAAAACGTCATTGTCATAAGAATTAATAAAAAGCTCCCTGAGAAACCTGTATTTGCATTTAAGAAAGCAAATTATATACTTGGAAGCAGAAGCAACTAGCCTTTGTCAGTATGAAAGCCTTTCATTAGGAGTCTGTTCCAAACGTGGGAAGGCATAAAATGAGAGAAAGAGGTAGAGGAAACTCACAGTTCAGAATTGAGCCATAAGTAATCTGCAAGCTGCCCCACCAACCCCTGGGGCCATGACTATAGGAAGTCACCCCAAGACTCTGAAATGGGGGTGAACCTCACCCAAGAGTGGGAAATTCCATGAATAATAAATAGTTGACTAGAAAAGGCATTTGGAAAAACTCCTATGCAGTCATAGGCATTAATTCAGGACCTATGCTAAAAAAATAGTAAATCTATTATTTAAAAAATCGTAATTTCTCAACAGGCTGGCTGGAAATGTAGCATTTTCTAACAGAAAGCCAGCTCTATGTTAAGATTAAAGCATGGCCATATTCACTTTTCTCTTCTCTATAATTTTGGGGGAAACCACAATAATGGTATGAAACTAGAAATCAAAAGCAGGGGAAAAATCTAAATTCACAAATACATGAAAATTAAACAACATACTCTTAAACAACAAATGGGTCAAAGAAAATATCACAAGGGAAATTAGAAAATATCTTGAAACAAATAAAAATGAAAACACATAGAAAAACTTATGGAATGCAGTGAAAGCAATGCTAAGCTGTGAGTGCTTATATTGAAAAGAAGAAAGAAATCAAATCTAAAGGTTCACACTCTAAGGAACTAGAAAAAGAATAACAAAATAATCCCAAACTAGCAAAACGAAGAAAATAATAAAGATTAGGGCAAAGATAAATGGAATAATTAATAGAAAAACAAAAAGAAAATCAACAAAAGCAGGAGTTGGTTCTTTGAAAAGATCAACAAAGTTGACAAGCCTTTAGTCAGATTAAATAAGAAATAAACAAAACACAAAAAACTAAAATCAGAAATGAAAGAGACATTACAACATATTTTACTGAAATAAAGGGGATTATAAGTACTATAAAAATTACATACTGACAAATGGAATAACCTAGATGAAATGAAAAAATTCCTAGAAATACACAATCTTTCAAGACTGAATAAGGAAGAAACAGACAACATTAAAAAAACCTATAACTACTAAGGAGATTGGATTAGTTATCAAAAACCTCCAAACAACAACCACAAAAAATCCCAGGACCAGATGGCTTCACTTGAGAATTCTCTTCAATAAATGGTGCTAGAAAAACTGGATATCCACATGAAGAAGAATGAAACTAGCCCTCAATCCATCACCATATACAAAAATTAACTCAAAATAGATTAAATGCTTAAATGGATGACCTGAAACTTTGAAACTACTAGAAAAAAACAGAGGGGAAATGCTACATGACATTGGTCTGAGCAAGACTTTTTGGATGAAACCTCAAAATCACAGACAACAAAAGCAAAAATATACAAATGGGATTACATCAAACTAAAAAGCTCTCCACAGCAACTGAAACAGCAGAGTCAGGAGACAACCTACAGAATGAAATGAAATATTTGTTAATTATAAATCTGACAAGGGGTTAATATGCAGAATCTATAAGAAACTCAAACAATTCAATAGCAAAAATACAAATAATCCAATTAAAAATGGGCAAAAGACCTTTTCACAAAAGAAGACACACAAATGGGCAGCAAATATATGAAAAAATGCTCAACAACACTAACCACCATAGAAATGCAAATCAAAACCACAATAACATATCGCCTCACCTCAGTTATCAAAAAGGCAAAAAAATAACAAATGCTGGGGAGGATGTGAAGAAAGGGGAACACTGCTGGTGGGATTATACATTAGTACAGCCATTATGAAAACAACATGGAGGTCCCTAAAAAACTGAAAATAGAATGACTGTATGATCTAACTACTGGGTATACATCCAAAGGAAATGAAATGTGTACATTAAAGACACATTTGCATTCCCAAATCTATTGTAGCAATATTTACAATAGCTAAGACATAGAATCAACCTAAATGTCCATCAATGGAAGAATGAATAAGTCAAATGTGGTGTATATACACAACAGAATACTATTCAGCCATAAAATGATGAAATCCTGTCATTTGGGACAACATGAATGAGCCTGGAAGTTATTATGTTAAGTGAAATAAGCCATGCAGAGAAAGACAAATATCACATCTCACTCACATGGAGAATCTAAAAAAACTCCCTTATAGATGTTGAGAGTAGAATATTGGTTACTCCAGGCTAGGGAGTGCAGGAGGGAGTGGAATGGGGAAAGGTTGGTCAATGGGTACAATACTACAGTTAGATAGGAGGAATAAATTCTGGTTTTATATAGCACAGCAGGGTGACTAGAGTTAACAATAATGCATTGTATATTTAAAAATAGCTAGAAGAGAGGATTTTGAGTGTTCTCACCACAAACAAATAATAAATGTTTAAGGTGATGGATATGCTAATTGCTCTGATTTGATATTACATAGTATATACATATATCAAAACAATTTACCCCATAAATATGTATAATTATTATAGGTCAATCAAAAATAAAATAAAACTTTAAAAATTTAAAGAATAATTAACACCAATCCTCCTCAGACTCTCCAAAATATTTAAGAAGAAGGAACACTTCCAAACTCATTATACTAGGCCAAGATCATCCTGATACCAAAATCAAAGACAATGACACTGCGAGAAAAGAAAACTATAGACCAATATCCTTTATGAATATTGATACAAAAATCATGAATGCTGTAGTCCCAGATACTCAGGAAGCTGAGGCAGGAGGATCGCTTGAGCACAGGAATTTGAGGTTGCTGTGAGCTAGGCTGACGCCATGGAACTCTAGTCCGGGCAACAGAATGAGACTCTGTCTCAAAAAAAATAAATAAATAAAAAATCATGAATGAAATGTTATCAAATATAATTCAACAACACAAAAAAGGATTATAGACCATAACCAAGTGAGATTAACTTCTGGAAAGCAAGGATAGTTCAATATACAGAAATCAATCAATGTAATACACCTCATTAATAGAATAAAGGAAAAAAACACGTGATCATTTCAACTGATGCAGAAAAAGTATTTAACAAACTTCAACACCTTTTTATGACAAAAACACTAGAAAAATTAGGAATAGGAAGGAATCTATTGTACCATAATAAAGGCCAAATATGAAAAATCCATAGCTAACATTATGATAGTGAATGACTGAAAGTTTTTCCTTTAAAATCAGGAACAATGCAAGGATTTTGTTTTACTACTTGTATTGAATATAGTGTTGGAATTTCTCACCAGAGCAACACCAAAAAACAAACAAACAAAAAAAAACCCCAAACATGTTAGAATTAATAAATGAATTCAGTAATACAGGTTACAAAATCAACACTCCAAAATTATTTGTGCTTCTACACATTAATAATGAACAATCCAGAAAAGAAATTAAGGACATAATTCCATTTACAATAACACCCAAAAGAATAAGATATTTAGAAATAAACCGAACCAGTAAACAAAAGACCTGTACATTGAAAACTACAAAACACTGCTGAAAGAAATTAAAGAAGGCACTACTAATAAATGAAAAGACATTCTATATTCATGGATTGAAAGATTTAATATTTTTAAGATGGCAATACTACCCAAATCTATCTACAGAGTCAATGCAATCTCTATCAAACTTCCAGTTGACATTTCTGTAGAAATAGAAAAGAAAATCCTCGAATTCATATAGAATTTCAAGATTCCATATAACCAAAACAAATCTTGAAAAAGAACAAATTTGGAGGCTCACACTTCTTGACTTCAAAACTTATTACAAACCTATAGTAATCAAAAAAGTTTTTTTCCCCCGCTAGACACTCCAGCCCCCTGCACTCCCCTACCAGTGCAAGGGTCTGTATTCTTCCTGGGAGCTGTGTGCTATCCAAATATGCCACAGCCAAAGGTAGTTGTTACTGTAACCACATGTATTGTTATTTAAAATATACATGAAATATGAGTTTTTTGGAATGAAAAAAAAGAATGATTGTTGTCTTGAAGACTAAGTTGATGACTTGGGGGAAAAGTGAATAATGGTGTCACCAAACAAGCACTGCTTAACCATATATTGGCAGGACAAATATAAAGGATTGGGGGCTGGCACTCTGTTCACCCATATCTTTAAGTGCTCCCTCTACCCTCAAAGGTAGAAATTAGAATTCATAGAAGAAGCAGTGATTTCCACATAAAAGCAGACATGACTTTCAAGGAGATTCCAGAGGTTTTTCATCTTCCCCCAACTAAAAATCTGTCCCCATTAAACAGCTCCCCATTCTCCCCTCCCCCAGCCCCTGGCACCCCTGCCATTCTACTTTCTGTTGCTATGATTTTGACCAGTCTACTTTTCTCAGATAAGTGGAATCATACAGAACTTATCTTTTTGTGACTAGTTCATTTCTCTTAGCATAATGTCCTCAAGGTTCATACATGTTGCAGCATGTGTCACAATTTCCTTTGTTTTTCAGGCTGAATATTACTCCATCGTATGTATAGACCACATTTTGTTTATCCCTTCATCCATCAGTGCAATCTTGGGGTGCTTCCACATTTTGGTTGTTGTGAATAATGCTGCTATGAACACGAGTATGCAACCATCTCTTCAAACCCTGCTTTCAATTCTTCTGGGTATATACCCGGAAGTGGAATTGCTGGAACAACCACTTGTCTTGAGGGATCATCTTTTACTTTTAACACCCTGTCAAAAGCAGTCAAAGCCAAGCAACACACATTATTGGAAATCTGTTTCCCAATCTCTTCCCTGGCTATGAGGTCTGTAGGTACCTCATTCATCTTCCAAGTCACTGTCCACCAGATAGAATGTAACATCCCTGCACACCCAGGTTACCACACCCTCAGCCACCCCGCGGTTCCCTGTCATTCATGCCTAGCCCTGAAACCAATGCTACATATTTTAGGCTTTTGGTTTTTATGTCATCTATTCCTAGTATCAATTTCTGAATCCACCATAACGTGGTACATTAAACTACAAAAGACAATCCCAAAATTTCAGTGGCCTAAAGAGACAAACTTTATTTCTCAGTGGTTCTACATTGTCCATAGCAGGTTGGTGGGGGCTTGGCACTGTGCCCTCCTCTCTGTGGATTTTCTCCACTTCGGGGGGATGATTTACCATGGGCAGGAGAGGCAGGAGAGTTTGGAAAGGCCTCGTGCCAGCCGTCCAATGCTTGGGCATGGAAATGACACCTGTTGCTCCCATGGAAAATCCATGACCTCACCTCGTCAAGTGGCCACATCCAACCACAGTCCAACCACGGCCTGGAAATGCAATCCTGAAGACGGTCTGAAGTTGGAGACTCAGGAGTACCTTGAGCACGGTACTAACAGTCCCAATACTGCCATCAGTGTGGAAGATTAATGACTACATGTACCTTGATGCCTTGATGCTCCTGGACACCCCTATGGCAGACGGTGGCCCTGTGGCTACGTGGGGTACAGCTGATGACACTGCTTTACTCTAAGAGACAATCTCTCTCTCAGGAACACAGCACTCCAGCTAACAAGGCTGTATGTCTACTATAATCGTTATCTTTTTTTTCCTTTCATTTTCAGTTGACATGGAATAATTATACATATTTATGGGATGCAGAGCGATATTTTGATCTGAGCATACCATGTGTAATGATCAAATCATGGTGATTAGCATATCCATCACCCCAAGCGTTTATCATTTCTTTCTGTTGTGAACAATCAAAATCCTTTTTTCTAGGTTTTTGAAAAATGGAATGAATTACTGTTAACCATATTCACCCTGCAGTGCTAGAGAGCACTAGAACTCATGCCTCCCATCTAGCTGTAACTTTGCACGCATTAACTCCCCTCTACCTCTTCCCTCCCCTCCACTTCCCTTCCCAGCCTCCAATAATCTCTATTCTACTCTTCACTTCCATGAGCTCAACCTTTTTTCCAGCGGCCACATATGAGTAAGACCATGTGGTATTTATCTTTCTGTGAAAAGCCTATTTCTTTACCTATCTTTGAATTACCTTTTATCACACAACAGTGGCTGTAAAAAAATCACTGAAACCAGTGATAGATTTTATTTAAACTTTTTTTTTTTTCTCACAAAAAAAGTCCTTTGGCTCTCTGGCATATCCTCACACTGAACATCAAATAAAGATGTTTTGGAAATGCAACTGGCTGCTGTTATTAAAAGCGAACGGCTGATGAACATTTAGGGAAAGACAAGTCCACACTAGGTAGTAAGCAAGCAGTAGAGAATCAGACCAGAACGAGGCGAGTTTTTCAGAAAGCAGTAGCTATAATTAGAGTAAAAATGTAATTATAAGGCATCCAACAGGTAGTCTCAGCAGCAACGCTCAAAAAGAAAAAGAAAAGAAAAGGTAGGGCAGGCTTTCAAAATGTGTTTTTTCAAAGGAGCCAGGACCCAGCCCCTCCAGGCTTTTGTAAGCAGAGAGAAGCGTTGTGGGGCCTGGCCTGAGGCAAGGAGCTGGAGCTGCGGGCTGAGTTTCCTCGATGCACCTGCGGCTGCGCCCGCCGTAGCACCCGGGGCCTTCCCTCCGCTCCCTCCTCCTGTGCCACGTCAGCAAGGTGGCGAGCCACACTCGGGAAGACTGATGGCACTGCCACCTTCCAGGGAATGGTTTCCTCTCAATGAGAGACATCACCGACAAAGCCCGTGACAGTTAATCAAGGACAACAGGACTTCAGCGACGACCCGTCCTCAAGACTCTTATCACGGCGGCCTCGTTTCTCCCTCCACTTCCCCTGAGCACAGAATGAGCAAGGCCAGCCACCCTGCCTACATGGACAGAAGGCTCTGCTCCAGACACTCAGGCAGGGTGGGCCAGCCGTGTGCAGCCTGGACTGAGAGCCAGAAAACAGGGCCCATGGGCTCGGTCTCCTCGCCTGTGGAGTGAGTATAATCAGACCTCCCAGGGCAGCTGCGAGGGCCCCAGGAGACTAAGTGCTGGGGACCAGACACAGCGTGGTAAATATGATTTCTTACCGCAGATGTTTCATCATCCCATCGTACAAGTTATATTCATTAGGTAAAAACTATGGCTTCACAACGTCCAAAGGTGCTTATAACGATTTCAGTATAAATCCTGGACTCCACAGTTTATTCCCAGGCTTTAAAATGATACAAACACAGGCCATTCCACTTTGATCTCATGTGAACCAAACTGCTGAGGGTTGGCCTCCTCATTGCCACCCTCTAAACACCCTAGGCACCCCACCTTTATCAATCTGGGTGTTAATCCATCTCCCTAAAATGTAAGCTTCCTAGGCTGGTTTATGTCAGTCAGCAGGGAAGGATCTGGCCAAGCAAGTGTCCAGCAAATGTCTGGAGAATGGTAAACGGCTCCTTCCAGAACTGGATCAAAGACCACCCTTCTCTAACCCTTCCAGGGACCTCAGTCACCCCACAGAGACGTTGGCTTCCACTTCTGCTTACATTCATTCCTTTGGGTCCTGTTAAATGTGGCTGCAAAATCAAACTTATCATCTTCACTTAGGTATTTCACCCCAATTAGACACTGTTTGAGAGCAGGTGTGGGATATGAGTTGCCTTCATTCCTCCCGCTGTACTAATCACTCAGGACTCTACTTGGATGGTACTTAATAAGTACCCACTGTCTTACTGTAGGCTATAACAAAGAAAATGTACCAACACAGCTATGCCAGTTTGCTTGTGCTGCTATAACAAAATACCTTAGACTGGGTAATTTATAAACAAGAGAAACGTACTGCTCACAGTTCCGGAGGCTGGGAAGTCCAAGCTTAAGGCACCAGAATACTAGGTGTCTGGGGAGGGCCTTTCCCTCATAGATGGTGCCTTCTGTGTCCTCACATGTCTGAAGGGGTGAACAAGCTCCCTCAGGCCTGTTTTATAAGACAGCAATCCCACCCATAAGGGCTCCACTCTCACCTTCCAAAGGCCCCATCTCCTAATGCCATCACCTTGGGGGTTAGGTTTCAACACGTATTTGGGAGGACACAGACATTCAGACCATTGCAATGTCCAACAACCAAAAAGATACCTAATATTTAAAAGGATGAGAATTCATCTATTTCTGTTCACTAACATCTTAGCACACCTATTTTATTCATTAGCATATTCCAACCCTCAATAAAAGCTTCACTGACAGATAAAGAAAAAGGGAGATTTCACAGATGCCCTATTAGGGAAAATCAACATGTGAGGTTAAGATGGTTCTTAGAAAAAGGCTGAAAGGGAGAGGACAAAAGGGAGCCTCCCAAGCTCCCCACCATGGCTGTGAGCCGGGCCCACCTTTGCCCTTCATCTTACCAGAGGTGGTTGGATTGACCTGTGGACCACCTTGACATTCCTGGAAGAATTCCAAGATTGCTTTATATGGCAAACACAGCCTATTTTTCAAATACCAAAATGAGATACAAAGGGAGAGTGAGCCAAGCCAGCTAGGTTCAGAAGGCTGCTTCTGCTTTACTAAGCGGCAAGTGTACTCATCAGCTTATCATCTACTTGGTGGACTGTGGGTCCGTTGCTGAGCAGTCACCTTTCAGTACCAAGGCCTGTGACACTATCAGTACAGAGCTTCCCACAGGAGGCCATAGATCCAGGCCAGCCTCGAGTGCAGCAGTGTCCCTCCTCCAGGGCACAGGCTGTCTGTGCCTTCAACTGTAGGAGAAGAGTTTCTCTGAAATGACGTTGCTTTGGCTTTCTCTCTCTATGGCTTTTCTTTTTTTACTAAATGTAAAACAGACCCATAGGGATAAACAAATTCCTCTACACAGGGAATAATTTATGGCACACTGGTTAAGAGTGCAGACGCTGGGTTTGAACTCTCTTCTAGCTGTGGGACCTTGAACAAGTAACATCACCTTTCTTTGCCTCAGTTTCTTCATCTGTAAAAGAAGATGATAATAAAATACCTTATTTCCCAGGGTTGTTCTGATAATCACATGGAATACTATATATGAAGTACTTAGTATAGTGTCTGGCACATAAATGTTCCTATATTATTTAGCCAAAGAAAATTTTACATACAAAACTAAACATTTTAGGATTATAATTTTAGGACTATACATTTTAGGATTATATTACTATATTATCATATTGTGGGGCAGACTGTCTGAATTCACGCACTGGCTGAATTATCTTCTAGCTTTGTGACCTCGAGCAGATGACGTCACACTTATAAGCACGTGAAGAGCGTAGAGGAGCAGGCGCACAGGCTCACCGGGGTGTGCAGTGCCGCTGGCTGGCTGGCTGAGCAGCCGCACACAGAGCCTCGACACAGGCACTTTCAGCTGCATCAGCTGCACAACCCCAGAGTCACTCAGCAGTTACGCGTGTAGCTGTTGACTGAATACCTTAGCTACCATCTGCTCAGAGGGAAATCAGAGATGATGGACCCGGGGTGGGTATTGCCAAAGGGAAGCTGCACCAGCCTTCAGGACTCTGCCTCTCTGAAGCACTTAGGTACCAATCTGCGCATTTGCCAAGGGCTACAGCATCTGGAGTCTATGATCATCTACTTTAAAGCAATCATGGACATCTCAGTTTCAGCCTCAAAGACTGAACACCAAAACGCAAGCTCTACTTTACCGCTGAGAAAATTAAGCAGCTTCAGAATAAGTAGACATCTGATCCTACACAGTTGCCATTGTGGGGCTGACGTTCACAGGGCTTTCTAGTCATAAGATACTTTGTAAGAATGCCACCTTCTTGTCCGCCAAAAGAGTTTTGCTATCCAGAGACAATAAATAAAGTAAAAATACAATCTGAAAATTGAATAGCATTCTTTCCCCAAGGCAGCAGACTCTCTGGATTCCATGCTATGGGAGGCCTCACATTACTTACTTTGTTATTTTAAGGTAAACTAAGTTTGGCATAAGCTTGAGTGAAAATCAATTTAAAAAATGAGCAGAGCCTCCCAAGAATATTGAGATATTGACAACTGGGGATGTTAGCTAACAGTTTTATGACAATGAAGCTATAATCTCCAGATACCTTTCACCAATACCTATACTGTGTAGACACATTCACAGAAGTTAGAGATTTTATGATGTTTCCTGCAGGTCAACCTCCAATAACAAGATGTGCCTTCAGAGCTGGTCTCAGCCAAAGGACTACTAGTTGGCAATGACAGCCAGCAGCCTGGGTACTGGGGGCTCAGTCTAGGAACATATATTGGCAACCACAAGGCCCATCAGTAATTAGACCTTTCTTTTTCATGGCCAAAGACAAAATATCACAACCTTCCCTGTAATCACTGGTACAAATGATGGCCAGGATTCTACAAGTAGCCAGAGTGTCTAAAAGAACGTGAATCCATATGGAAGGGAAATAAGTAACATCACACACAACCAGGAGTTAAAAAAAACTCAACTGTCAACAGAGGCCGGCAAGGTACACAAATATCTGCAGCACTTAGAGGTGAGGAAAACAACCATGCGTGCATGCTGACAAACACCAATGTGCAGTAAGAACGAGGGAGGGCTGAAGACCTGAGGAGGAACGCACCCATCCAAGAGGAACTGCTGTTACTCAGCCCACACCAACACTTGTCATGTAAAAACATACCCAGTATCAGGCTTCCTGAGATCTGGAAACACACATATTTTTAATATAGTGTTTCCTAACATTTAAATGGTACCAATGAATTCAACTGTGTAACGTTATGTGTCACAGACTCCAAGGTAACCCTTCATGACCCCCACCCACCTCCTGGTATTTACACCTTTTTTCAATCCCCTAAGTTGGAGCATGTGCAGGACCTGTGGCTTGCTTCCAATCAATAAAATACGACAAGACAATGGAGTCACTCCCATGATGCTGTTACATGGTATAGGATTCTGCCTTGCTAGTGGACGTGCTCTAGAGACTCTCCTGGCTGCCCTTACCAAGTGAGCAGCGGCTCTGGGAAAAGCCCATGTACCAAGAAACTGCAGATTGCCTCTAGGAATCGTGGCACCTCTGGGAGCTGAGGGTGGGCCCTGGGAGCTATGGGCAGTCTCCAGCTGACTTTCTGCAAGAATCCAAGGACCTCAGTCCTGAAACCACAAGGATATGAATTTGATCCACAACCTGAGTGATCTCAGAAGCATATTCATCCCCAGTTGGGCCTCTAGATGAGAACACAGCCCAGTGATGCCCTGACTGCAGCCTCATTTGACCCTAAGGGAAGAACCCAGTTAAGCCATGCTCTGACCTCTGATCTACAGAACCCGTGAGGTAATAAATGTGTGTGGTTGTAATCCACTCAGCTTCTGCTCATTTGTCACACAGCAGTGGATAACTAATACACTATGCAATCAGAACAAACCACATCTAAAGGACATTGCCCATGTAGGGGAGAAAAAGTAATATCCTTTCTTTGCCCATTGCAGGGCTCATGGCTGAGACCCCTGTAACAAAAGACAGATCGACAAGAGAAAAGCATACAAAAAGAAACAGAAATCAAATGCAATGAATAGAAAACAGTTAAAAGATGATAGGTACGTATCCAAATATATCAATAATCACTTTAAATGTGAATGGTCTAAACACATCAATTAATAATAGACAGAGATAGTCAAAGAGGATGTATAAACAAACAAACAAAAAACAACCCAACTAAATGCTGTCTATAAGAAAACCACTTTATTTCTTTTCCATTCACTATCCTTTTATTTTTGATTAGAACTATAAAATTTTATTTCCCAACTCTTTTGTAGAAGAAGCCAAGGAAGTAATGACAGGCCCGTTTCTAATGCAGTAGACTTTTTTTAGGTAAGATAAATCATTTTCCTGGCAGTTTCAGTGGGACTTCTCCCTCTTTCACTACAAACAATGTCAGTAGAAACATTAAGTTTTTCCTTGCACTTAAATTTGAAATACAAATTAGAGTGGTAAAAGTGAAAGAAAGGCAAAACTATGGAGACAGTAAAAAGATCAGTGGTTGCCAGGAGTCTGTGCAGACTAAATGGGGTGGAGGGGATGTGGGGGCAATGAAACTATTCTGTATGATATTGTGATGGCAGGTACACATCATTATACATTTGTCAGAACCTATAGAATGTACAACACAGAGTGAACCCTCTGGTAGACTCCAGACTATAGTTAATAAAATGCATCAATACTGACTTATCAATGGTAGCAAATGAACCATATTAATGCAAGATATTAACAACAGGGGAAACTGTATGTAAGGGTAGAAGGAATATATGGGAACTCTCTATACTTTCTGCTCAATTTTTCTATAAATCTAAAACTGCTCCAAACAAATAAAATCTATTAATTAAAAAAGTATATATCCAAAGAAAGTCACTTAGGTAAGAATATCCTCTGTAACCTGAATTTACAACAACCTAAATGCACAACATAGAGAAATATTTAAATAAATTCTGATATATATGTATTAAAGAATATTGCACATATATGAAAACACTGTTTTAGTAGAACATTATTGGCATAGGAAAATGTTCATCATAAAACAAGTGAAAAGGGGAGAAAAAGCTAAGGGAGTCCTTAGCTCCCCTCTTCCCCTTTTCACCTATTTTATGATGAGCATTTTCCTATGCCAATAATAAGGCATGCCATACTAACTTTAACCAAAAGGAAGCTGGAACAGCTGTATCAATTAGAAGAAATCAGACTTCAAAGCAAAGATTATCAGAAATGAAGAGGATCATTCCATAGTGATAAAGGGGTCAGTTCTCCAAAGAGACATAATAATCTTAAATGTGTAGGAACCTAAATATAGGCTGTCAAAATACTTTAAGGAAACACTGATAGAAATGAAAGGAGAAATAGACAAATCCATTATTATAGTTGGATCCAACACTCCCCACTGCCCCTTGCATCACTAACTGACAGATCAAGCAGACAGAACATCAGTGAGGACATAAGTGACTTGGACAGCACTATCAATCAACTTGACCTAGTTGAAAGTTATAGAGTACTTCATCCAATAACAGAACACGCAATCTTCTCAAGTCTCATGAAACATTCACCAAGATAGACCATGCACTGGACCAAAATGCACACCTTAACACATTTATAACAACAGAAATCATATAAAGCCTATTCTCAGATTACAGTAGAAATAAACTAGAAGTCATTAACTGAAAGGTAGCTGGTAAATCCTCAAATATTTCAAAATTAAACAACATATTTTGCAATAGCCCATGGGTCAGAGAAGTCTCAGGAGAAACTTAAAAGTAATTTAAACTAAATGAAAAGAAAATAAAACTTATCAAAATTTGTCAACGATAATTAAAGCAGTGCTGGGAGGAAAACTGACAGCATTAAATGAATATATTGGAAAAGAATAATGATTCCTAAGATTCCACTTTAGGGAACAAGAAAATGAAGAGAAAGTTAGACCTAAAGCAAGCAGATGAAAGGATATCATGAAAATTAAAGTGAAAACCAATGAAATTAAAAACAGGAAAACAATAGAGAAAATCAATATAACTAAAAGCTGGTTCTTTGAAAGACCAAAACAACTCATGAATTTCTAGTCAGGTTAATCAAGAAAAAAAAATGCAGAAGACACAAATTACTAATATCAGGAACAACAGAAGGGTTATCATTAATGATCCATGAACATTAAAAGAATAATAAGGGAATACTATGTACAACTCTATGCCTATAAATTTGCTCATTTGATGAAATGAACCAATTCCTTTAAAGACATGAAGGAGCTCAGGAATAGCCCTATATTTATAAAGGAAATTGAATTAATAATTAAATGTCATCCACAAAATTAAAACACCAAACCCAGATAATTTTATTGGCAAATCCTACCAAACATCTAAAGGAGAAGTAATACCAACACTCTACAAAATTCCAGAAAATGGAATCAGAGGGAACATTTCCAGTTGATTTCATGAGGCCAGACTTACCCTAATACCAAAACCAGATAAAGATACTATAAGAAAAGAAAACTAGAGATACATATATTTTGTAAAGATAGATGCCCAAATCATTAAAAAATATTAACAAATTAAATCCAGGAATACATAAATGTTATACAACCTAGTGGGGTTCACTCTCAATATGCAAGGCTGGTTCAACACTGATAAATCAATCACCATAAATTGTCATATTAACAGACAAAATAAGAAAAACCATATGATTCCATCCATTGATGCAATAAAAAGCACCTGACAATACCAAACATTCATTCATGACAAAAACCTCAAAAAAACAGAAATAGAGGGAAATATTCTTAATACAATAAAAGGAATATATGGAAAACCTACACCGAACATATACTTAATGGTGAGCGACTTAAATCTTTTTCTCTAAGATTAGGAACAGAGCAAGGATATAATTTCTCACTACTCCTCTTCAGTATCTTACTGGAAGTCCTAGGTAGTGCAATCGGATAAGAAAAAAAAAATAAAAATTACACAGATGGGAAAGGAAAAAATACAATTATCTTTATTTGAAGAAGACATAAGCTTTATCTATGTGGAAAATGCCAAAATTTACAAAATCTACCAAAATACTCCTGGAACAAGTAAGCAAATACAACAAGGTTATAAAACACAAGGACAATATACAAAAGTCACTTGCTTTCCTATATATAAGCAATGAATAACTGGAATTTGACTTACATATAGATACAGATGTAGATATATTAATATTGATATGTTTATGCGTGAGCTAGTATGCACACATATATTTTCTTGCTCTTTCAGCAGAGAAGGCCTAAAAGCAGTCGTACCCCAGCAGCAATGACATACCTTACAACCAGATCTTGGTTTCTAATAAAACCCTCCAACAAAAGGAGCTAGGATTCCTTGGAGAAAGGGCTGATTCTAGGGCTGGGGCAGGGAATATACAAGATGAGTTTGGAGCATCTTGTATTATCAGGAAGTAAAAACAAACAAACAAACACAAAAAAAGATAAAAGAAAAAGATAAAAAATTAATCCACAATGGAGACATGATAACCAAATGTTATGTGATACCCTAAGCAAGATCTCAGAGCAGAAGAACAACATAGAATTCACTGTTTTCTCTGTTTTATAAGCAAACAAAAATAAAGTATAGACTTTACTTATATCAATATTAAAGTCCACATCCCACTGAGTGAGCAGCATGCAAATTCATACTCATTTATTGAACCATGCTTACCACCCTGCCAAGCCTCTGGGGGCCAACAACCCTTGGCCAGTTTGAATTAGTCTATCTTTGTTCAGACCTTTGAATTAGTCAGTTTTCTTGGGCAAAAAATTAGAAAATGTGATATAAAGTAGAAATAAAATTACTGAAATCAGTGTTTTGAGGTAGAATAGCAGAACATACTACAAATAAGAGCTAACAAGGGTTTTTTTCATTTGACTTTTCATTTCATCAGGAAGGTTTTTTCTTCTCCAAACACCATAAGGCAAGGGATATTCATTTTCTATGACTTCTGAATACATGTACAGTGAGTGCAGTGAAACTACTTCAATTTAGCAATTTCTAAATATCAAGCAGCACATTTGCACAGGGTTCTGGCTGGGCTAGCCTTTTGTTTATTAACACAAGGGCTTATTTATTTCCCCATTAACCATTAAAGAAAGTCCTCACCATGGGAAACAGATGTGTGAAAAGACCATTTAAAAGGCAGTCATTTAAAAGGCATATAATTCTATATTTGAAGGCATCCATAAGAGCAATGAGAAAACTGTGGGCAGATATACTCCAAGCTATTGATGCTGGCCACTTCAGGTGGGTGGGAGAGAACAGGGAACGGAAAGGGAAACTAACTGTCTTCAATACACCATTGTATTATTTGCTTGTTACAATGGATGTGTAAAAGTTTTGTAATTTAAAAAATTGAAAAAAGAAAGATTTAAAGGGATAGGGAAGGAATTCCTTCTGCTTTTATATTTCCACACTCCCCGATCACACTCTGGCATTTATGAAGGTGGTTTTGTTGCTTTTTATTCCCTTCCACTGTGGGCACATCCCAGCAGGTCTGGTGCCAGCAGGCGGTCACCCTGAGTGAACCTGCTGTGGGGATGTCCCAGGGTCTGCGGTTCAGATGCTCCCACCCAAACTATGCCTGGGTGGTGATCTTTGACTTGAGGCTTTGACAGCAAAGGATTTAACTTTTAAGCATTAAACCAAGTTTCAGTGACTTTTCTACCACCTGAATAAAAGGGGAGTCAGTGCCAAGGAGCAGGTTGTCAGTACAGAGCAAATGTGTGTAGAGATTGACATGATACCTCAAAGAGGAGGCAAGGCCCTGAGTGGGCCTGGGACCTCCTGGGAGCACTTGTGGAGCAGAGCTGAGCCTGTCCCTCCATAATTAAGATCACACGGAACTCACGGATGCCTGTTAAATCTTCCAAATTCATTAAGAAGAAAGATTATGAATATGACTAAGATTTGCTTCATAATTCACAAATCTGTATGACTGGCACAATCACAAGGGTTTTAAATTTTTTAAAGGATAATAATCCAAAACAATTCAAGGAAACACTAACTGGAAATAGTGCTATATCATTTTTATCAATGGCAGTTTTCTTTGTTCTTCCTGGAATTTTCAGTATTTGAGACATAGTTACTTTTTAATACAGTTAGTGGAGGAAAATATACAAAGAGATGCACAGATTATATATTTATGTTGAGAAATTAGGTACATCCACACATACCTGTCAGCACTTTTACTAGGAGAAATAAGCTCGTAGTTAAAGTGGTGGAAATACTGTAATTCAGTCCACAGCCTGCTATTACTGAAGCACATAGCTCAGACAGCAACTCAAGTTGCTGAGCATAAGCTATGTGACAACAGAATAATCTTTAACCAAAGATTCCATAAATTGACAAAATAGACTTTGAATGACAAATGCACCCCATCACGACCACATGTCAAATCCTCTCTCCCAGAGAGCCAAAAGCACAGTGGTCATCACCAAGCGTGATTCTGTAAAAATATTATTATTACTATTATTATTATTATTATTATTATGGAGCCTGGGCATTTATCAGAACAGCTTCCATAAAAGGGAATGTGCCCCCAAATCATTTTGTGGTGTCCAGCTTGAGTTTCCAGCTTTCTAAGTGGAAATCCTGATTAGTTATTTCAGAACCCTCAAATAAAGAAGCAAGTCATAACCCAAACCAAACTCTCATTTCTAAAATTGTGTAGATTGTGGCAGTTTTCAGGATTTTGTTGTACTTTTTTAAGACTAAAATGAATTAACTAGGTCTACCAGCTTCTAACACCAACAGCAGCCGATGCATGTTAACAGGACACCGGGAAGCGCAGAGCCACTGCGGAAGACATCCCACGCCAGGGGGCCGGTGCCAGCGCAGAGTCCTTCACAGGTATATGGGTGAACCGGACACGGCATAGCTTTTCCATTTCATTTTGCGATACATTTTTGTATAAGGTGTGAGGTTAAAGCCCAGGGTTTTGTTTGTTTTGTTTGTTTTTGATTTGCCTACCGATGCCTGACTGCTAGCACCCTTCTCCTTCCATTGGGATGCCCTTGCACTACTGTCACTATTGTTACCCCAACTGTTTCTTTCTGGATTCTCCATTCTGATCTCTGTATAGATTCCTCTGCCACACCGTGCTGTACTGATCACTACAGCTGTATAAACACGCCTTGAAATCAGGTAGACTCATTCTTCCAATTTTATTCTTCTTTCCTGAAATTGTTCCAGCTATTCTAGTTCCTGTACCACTCTACATGGAGTTTCAAATAAGTTTATCTGTATCACCAAAAACAGGGTTGAAATTTGGTAGGAACTGCATTAAACCTATAGATCCAGCAGGGGAAATTTGACATCTTTACTATGTTACATCTTGCGATCCAGGAACGAATGTTATCTCTCTGTTTCCTCTGAGTTTTCCTTTCTTTCGCTTGCATTTTGTAATTTTCAGCACATAGGTTCTATGCACATTTTGTTAGGCTTATACCTAAGTATTTCATTTTGGGGGGCAATTGCAAAAATTATGTTTTAATTCTGGTTTCCACATTTTCTTTGTTATTATTTTAACATATACAAATGTGACTGAATTTGGGTAATAATCTTTTATCTAGAGACCTTGCTGAACTAATTAATTAGTCCAAGGAGTATTTTGGTAGATTCCTTGTGGTTTTTATGCAGACCATCAGGCTATTGGTAAACCAGGACACTTCTATTTTACTCTCCCCAGTCTATATAACTTTTATCAGTGTTTCTTATTCTTGCCGTATGTGGTGGTTAGGACTTTCAGTACTACACTGAAAAAGACCAGTGAAAGATACGTTCTTGCCTCGTTCCTTGACCTTCAGTCTTTCACAGCTAAGTATGATGTTAGCCGTAGGTTTCCTTGTATTTTGTAGATGCTTAGTATGAAGTTGAGGAAGTTTTTCTCTATTCTTTGTTTGAATAGGTACTATATTTTTTCAAATACTTTCTCTGCAACAAATGATATGATCACATATTTTTTTTTCTTTTGCCCATGATATGGTGGATTACATTGATTGATTCTGAAAGGAGACTCAATCTTCTATACCTGAAATAAATCCCCCTTGGTCACGATATATAATTATTTTATACTTTGCTGGATTCTATTTGCTAATATTTGTTGAGGATTTTGGCATCTAAGTTCATGAAAGAACTGGTCTGTAGTTTTTCACTTTTATACTTAATATGGTTTTGATTATCAGGTACTAATGGCTTCATAAGAAGGTTGGGGAGTTATTTCCTTCTTTTCTATTTTCTGGAAGGGATTGTATAAAACTGGTGTTAATTCTTTAACTGTTTGGTAAATGTTTCAGTTAAATCGTAAGGGACTCAAGATTTTGGGAAGGATTTAATTACTAATTGAATTACTTAATGATTATAAGAAAATTCAGGTTTTATACTTTATTTTTTGGTAGTTAATGGATTTTAGCACACTGGTCCATTCATTCTGATTTTTAGAATAATGTTGAATTTATGAGCTTAAAGTTGATTATGGTATTCTCTCATTACCCCTTTAGTGGCTGTAGAATCTGTGGTGATATATCTTGTTTTATTCTTGAGATCAGTAATTGGTGCTTTTTGTCTTTGTTTCCCACCTCCTTTGCTTCTCATTCTTGTTTCTCTTTTCTTATTTTTCTAGGGATTCTTGAACATTTTTAAGGATTCCTTGTTTCATTTATAGTGCTTTCAGTATATCACTTGCACAGTTTTCTTTCTGGTGCAATATGAATACATAAACCTTATGGGCTGAACTGTGTGTTTTCCAAAATCCATACGTTGAAGTGCTAACGCTAAGTACTTCAGAATGTGACTGGATTTGAAGAGAGGGTCTTTCAAGAGGTGATTATGTTATGAGGCCATTAGGGTGGGTTCTAATCCAGTAAAAAGAGAAATCCTAAGAAGATGCCATCTATAAGCCAAGGAGAGAGCGCTCAGGGAAACCCAACCTGATGACTCCTTGATCTGTGACTTCCAGCCTCCAGAACTCTTGAGAACATAAATTTCTGTTGTTTACGGCACCCAGTCTGTGGCGCTGCTTACGGCAGCCCTAGCAGACTAAGGCAGTGACTTATCACCACGCGCTGGCATCAGAACGGTTTTGCCGCTTTGAGTGAAGGGTAGAAAACTTACTTCCATTCAGGTCCTTTCACCTTCCTCATTATTTAAACGTAATTGTCTAAGTATTTTCTGTACGTATTCCGTTGCTTTGACAGATAATTGTGACATATTTTTCACCTTGGTGTTGGCATCTGTTCATTTTCTTCTCTCATTCAAGGTAGGATTTCCCAGTTTCAATGTATGATAAGTGAGTTTTGATTATATCCTTGGCATTTTGGATATCCTAGTATGGGATTGTGGCTAACTCACCGTGTATCATTCCTCAAGTCCTAAGGTCCCCAGCCAGTTTGCCTTCTGTTTTCACCTTTCAGTCTTCCTAAGACTGTTTGTTTTGTCATGTTCAGAAACTGTCATTCCTAAGAGGAAGGACTAAGAGCAAAGGGACTGCTCCATCTCCACTAGAAGACTGTCTGATATTTCTATACATTTCACCTAGTGCACTGTTTTATCTTTGTTATTTCCTATATAGAAATTTGCTACATATAAAATCTATAAGAATTTCTAATTTACCTGAATGAGTAGAGACTCTGCGTGTCCTGTCAGACTTAGGGGACTTTCTGTACTAAATCTGGAGATGGGTTTAAGGAAGCAAATTATTTAAAAAATAATCTTGATGACAATTTTGTCAAATTTCCTATTTAAAAACTAACAAAGTACTTTTCTTCCACATGCTCAAGCCGAGTTGGTTTAAAAAAGAGAGCGTATCTTCAAAATTAGGCCCTGTGATATTACCATTGTATGTTTTTTAAAAGACTGAATCTTCTCTTCTTGTATTCACAGAACATATTTATAAGAATTCAAAACACTAAAATTATGACAGCTCCAAATTATTCAGGCCTAACCCTATCTGTGTGTTACCCAGGACTTTATTGTTACTGTTTCTTTTTTTTTAATTCCATATCTTCTTATAACATTTCTGATTAAAAAAGAGTAATAGAACCAAGAAAAAAAACATTTTTTAGCTAATAATGGTGACAGGCTTCCAATATTATCGCCTCATTTATCTCTAGGGCAGCATTTCTCAGAACCTTGCCACAACTGACATTTTGGGCCAGGTAGTTCTTTAGGGAGGGGCCTTTCCTGTGCATTATAGGGGGTTGAGCAGCATGTCTGGCCTCCACCCCTTCAATGCCAGCAGCACACCTCCCCCAGGCCACACCAACAAAAATGTCTCTAGACATCGCTAAATGTCCTGTCCACGGGGACTGAGTGGGCAGGGGAGGGAATTGCTCCAGTTAAGTATCTCTGCTCTAGGGTGAACGGAAGATTCAGAGAATATTACATTAAAAGTACTGTCCTGAAGGAAAAAAAGATTAGGGGAGGGGGGAGGAAGAAGGAAGAAAAGAAAGAAGGCAAGAGAAAGAGATCAAGAGAAAGAGAGGGAGAAAGAGAGAAAGAAGAAAGGAAGAAAGGGAGGAAGGGAGAGGGGAAGGGAAAAATAACTGAATAAAAATTTTCTATGCCTCAGTAAAAACTGTGAACGAGGTGAGTTTTGTCTACAGGGAAGATACTCTTTCCACCTAACCCTCTCCACCCTCTACTTTGTGGCCACACGCCAGACAAATAGGCTCCTCTTCCTAGCCCCAAGTACCCAAGGCTCCCACCAGCCCACACCCTTGTCTCTGTCTGGTTCCCCTTACCAGTGAAGATTCCTCTGCATTTACATTTTTTAAAAGCCTACAGCACCTGGTATTCCCAGGCAGTCTCCCACTCAGGCACTAAGCAGGTCTGAGCTTGCTTGGCTTCCAAGACTAGATGAGACCAGGAGCATTCCAGGTGGTATGGCCACAGATAGCATTTATATTTCTCATGCACAGGGCAGGGGCCAGAGTCTCCCAGTATCTGCCCCGCAGAGCTCACACTCTGCCAGAAGAGACGAACGCAAGTAACACACTCTTACGTGGCTCACAAATGTTTCGATATGGAGATGGACACATACAGCAACGGGAAAAACAACAGCACAACAAGGAGATGGACAGGATCTAAAACTTGTCCCTTTTCTGACCCAGTCCAAATTTCCTGATTGTTTGGAAAGTGGCTCCAGATTCAAAAAATATAATTACAAAGAGAAATTAGTATCTCATAGTTATTTGTCCCTCCATAAAACGTACAAACGAAATGTCTACACGGTGCTCCGGACAGTTAGAAGGTAAATGGTGATTCTAATATCCTGCCTTGTTTTAAGGCCGTTTGAACCTACAGCCCAGTAAACTGTGAGCACAAGGGTGAGTAATTAACCCATCGCCTATTTGCTGAAAGGTCCAGTCTTTTCTGATCTCCAAAATATTAATACAACAGAGGCACAGTGACTCATCTGGTTTACCAGATGTCTATGAACACATTTTACCCCCTCACTGAACTAGATACTCCTGAAGGGTGGAGCCTTTCTCTGATCAACCTCGGTATCCTCAGCCAACGCTGAGCCTGGAGCCTCAGCACAGTTGTGCTCAATAAATATTTGCTAAACCAAATGGCAAACATGAGGAAAAAACACATGGAAATGAGAACTCTGCTTTGTGTGATGGTGCTTGCTGTGAATGCACGAAAGAACAATTTGTCATGATTTAGTGTGAGCCGATCGTCTGTATTTGCTGGGAACGGCGTGTGCTGAATTGGAGCATTTGTGAATGCAAGAACCTACAGCCTGCCAGGCTGACCATATGGTGGCTGTTTATCAGACGCCGTAATCCAGGTCAAGCTGAACTCCTGGAAATTGAAGAGCTGTCATGGGCACACGGGAGGGAAAGTGGGCCCCTGTGGGAATTCCTGCAGCCAGAAGAGCTCAGCCTCAATGCAGAGAAGACAGCAGACATCCACGTCTGAAAACTAGGGTTGGTGGGAAAGGAGAGAGAGCAGAACCAGGAGGAGTGTGCATCCTTTCTGGCCTGCAGCCTCTTGGCAAAAGGCAGAGGTGTTAGCAGATCCCCTGGGTCCAGGGTCCTTCTGGCTGGGCAGGCCCTAGAGGCCCTGTGGGAGGAAGCTAAATTCCCAAACCCTCGCTCCACACAACATGACAACCCGAGGGAAACCCTAAATTTAGTGAAAGAATGGAGAGCAGATGATACTTGTCTCCCCTCCCCCTGCCTTGGCATCATTCTCTGCTAGAAAGTGATGAGTATAAACTTGGTTATGAGAATTGTGGAAAAGTTTTACTAATTAGTAAATTATGAGAAGCAACCACATGTGATGCCAGGAGGAAGGGATTCCATTGTCAGATGCCACCACCTGCCAGCACATCACCAGAGACCTAGGGTGGAGACGGGGACCTACCCAAAGGAGATCATTTTGAATGGGAAAGCTTGGATTTCCCACATCAGTTGCAGGAAAGTGTGTGGTAATGACCACTGAGGCAGGCATTGAGCTTTCAGATATGACTTTGGGGTGGGTCTTGATTTCCAGAACTTTCCTTTGTCATTATAGGAGAATATATATATATATATATGTGCACACTTGCGTGTATGTGTATATGTGTGTGTACATATATATGTATTTACCAGTTCTTATACTACTATGAAGTTCTGTATAATCCAGGCACTTTAGCCAAAGCAACCCTATTAACGCCCTCAGTCCACAGAGCTGCCAAGCCAGCCACACAGAGGCCTGAGCCAGTCGATGCTGATATGATGGTGACAAGACAGGTGAAGTCCAAGCCCTTGTGGAATTTGTTACTGAAATGTCATTTTTCAGAAAGCCGACAATGGGAGGCATCGATGGGTCAGATAAGCCAGTGTTGTTCATCTGCAAAGATCTCTGCCTCTCAAAGGGTGGAGATTGTATTGGGGTCATACACTGAGGCCAAAAGTTTGACACCTGGCTGTAAAACAAAACAGACACAGATAATTATGCTGTTTTGTATAAAAAGCAGGCCAGAAAATGCTATTTTCAGTATAAATTGTGTGTGTTTGTGTTGTCATAACATATATATTTTGAAAACCATATACATAAATGTAAATGGTGACATCTAGGATTTTTTTTATTCTTCTCTGTGCTTTTCTATATCTTTAAATTTCAACCATAAATATCTATTATTTTTGTGATCAGGAAAAAATCTTCGTGATAGATTTTTTTAAGTTAGTTTGTGAGTGTAGAATAAACAGAAGGAGATGTTAATGCTATTAGGCCCAATTCCAAGGAGATAAGAAGGCTCTCCTTGCTGGCTGCAGAGCTACTTTCCTCTACTCAAGCCGCATCTTTCCAAGGCCAGAAGATTTTCTTAGTACCCAGAAAGGTTAATCCCATCTGTCTAGCCACACCCCAAACATATTAAAACCTTATCATCTATATCCCTTGGCTGAAACTGGGAGACACTGCTTTCTAGACTAAGCAAATCACAAATACGAATTCAGACAACTTTTCAAGAAGGCAGTTGGTGCTGTGAAAAGCTCTGGAGTCTTATGGTCCTCAACAGGAATCTCATGTCCCCTCCAAATGCCTTGGGCCATGTGCTCAGGCTCTCTGAGCCCAGGTCTCCAAAGAAAAACCAAGGAAATAATGCTCACCCTTGCAGCCTCTGAATAATGGATGGCTGGAGCCCTCACTACAAAACGGAAAGGGCAAGCGCCGGGGTCCTTGGCACAGAGCCCAGGGTGGGGCACACGAAACCAGACAGTTTAATAGAGATTTCCTGGGCCATACTGAGTAAATATTTGTGTGTGATTTACAGGTATAAAACCAATTTTGGTTGTCAGAACAATTGTTAGAGGAATAATACTATTATTATCAATGTTGTTTTTTCTAAGAGAGGCTGCTTAGGGCTGAAAAGGCATCATACCTGCTTGTGATCCCATGGAGTTGGCCTTGAAACCAGGTATTCTGACCAGACTTTGAGCCACTGTGCTCTGCTGCACACCCCCCTGCCCAGCACGCAGTGAGACGTAATGGGGCATCAACACGTTGGCGGGACCGCAATATTTAAAAGGGGGCCCAAAATTGTCCAGTCTGGTATCTTCCTAAAGTTTAAAAAGTAAAAATTCTAAGGGCCTTTCTTTTCACAAAAACATCCCAGATACAACCTTAGGTACTCTTTCTGTATGTCCAGTAGCAGAATCCTCAGCATGGATGAAGAGAAAGCAAACACGGGAATGGGTCTCCTGCAACCTGAATGGCAGAGTCCCTGACGCCTTCAGAGAGCCACGGGCTTAGCACTCTGCTCCCAAACATTTACCATGAAGTGATGACAGGTGACATTCTTAAGAGTACTCAGGGTACTTTCTAGTGCTTCACACATTTTCCTCATGAATCCTTATTATAGTATCTGCATGGTACAATAGGGAAACTGAGGCAGTGTGTAAATGGTCTGCCCACTGTCACACAGTTAAGTGCAGAGCCAGGATTTGGCCAAGTCAGTCTGGCTGCAGCTCCTCCCACTTTATCACTGCCTTAGGACTGTTCACTTCTCCCTTTCACAGTCCCCTGCCTGCTCCTGCAATCCCCAGGTGCCAGGGACACCTTGCTCAAGCACTGCTCTGGGCGTGTGCTCCCTTCAGAGGAGACACCCTCATTCATCCCAACGGCCGCCTGTCTAGAGGAGTCAGTAGGGGTAGGGTTTCAATGTCAGGGAAACATGCCAGGAAAACGCATTAGAGAAACAGCCACCTTCTCAGTTCCCTTTAAATTGCACCTCGCAGGAATCTGAAAACCTGGCTATCAGACTAGGCTTACTGAAAACCCATGGAGAAGCACCATCTAGATGGAGATATTGGCAATTTCATGGAACAGCAGGGTATACTCCATGGGCAGGAGAGGTCTGCTGTCTGATAGGCTTTTGTGAATTCCGTTCCCTCATCTGTAAAACAGATGCTGAACAGGTGACCTCCAAGGTCCCTTTCTGTTCTGAACGATCTGTTATTCAACTTGCACACAAAACAAGCAAATATTTAATAAGCACATCTTCTACGTTTCAATGGCTGGCCTGCCTGTTGTCTCTCCCAGCACTAAAACATCAGAGATGGAGCACAATCAGTGGCACCGGCACTGGCGGCGACTGCGTGGCACTGCGCGGACACCAGCACGTTAGCGGGTGGCTGGCGAAAACAAGGGAAACCATTCAGTGCGAATGTTATGGATCCTTGCACCGTGCTATCTGTTAGAGAACAACTGTCACAGGCAGGCAGGTCAAAGCAGAATGAGGTCTCAGGAAGTGGAAGAGAAAACAGAAGAGATGAATGTGGACACTCCAGGAACTTACAAAAGCAGGACAGCAGAGAAATAAAATGTGAAAGACCCTCCGCGCCTCACTGGCACATGTATTGAGAACGTGCACACATAAAGAAACATTCTCTATAAGATGCAAATCTGGAGGACCATCTCCCCTAAAATAAAGATTCCTCAATTCTGTCAGAAAAGAAACAAAAACCTGGTAAACCAAGTTCCATGAGAATAACATGTCTGGTGTGACCCAGACACGGAGGACACAGCTGAATGGGATGTCCCCGAGTGCTTTAAGCAGAGGGCCCACATAAGAGAAGAAAATGATGAGACTGCTTGCTTAAAACTCCAGACAGAAAGAACTGTTGCTTGAGAAAACAGTGACTGTGTAACAGAAGTTTATTTAATAGGTGTGACATCAGCAAAAATGGTTGAGTAGAGCCCTCTGGGGTGTTCCTTCCAAAGAAATGCCTAAAAACTTGGCAAAAACTGTCAGAACCAACCTTATGAGAATGCTGGAAGATAGTCAGAGGTTCTCAACAACCAAGGAACACTTCATTGCTGAAATAGGGCAGGGAGTATCTTGGCATTTTAACTTACCCAGCTCTACCTCCCGACCCGGGCAGCAGCAGGCGTGAAGACTGCAGCCGTGTTCCCCCTGGGTAGTTGGTTTCGGAGGGAGCGGAATGGACCTTATTTAAACCCAAGGAATTTTGGGTTTGGGCCTGACAGGGGTTTCCCTGAGGGGACTGACTCACAAAGAAAATGGAACAGACCTAGAGCAAGCAAAGAGGTGGAATCAGTGATCAAAAACTTGTAGCGAAAAAAAAAAAAGCCCACGATCAGATGGCTTCCCTGGGAATCCTACCAAATATTTAAAGAAGAATTAACACCAAACCTTCTCTTACTCTTCAAAAAATAAAAGCGGAGGAAACTTTCTAACTCTTCCTCTGAAGTCATCATTACAAAGCCAGACAGACATCACAAGAAAAGAAAACTACTGAACAATATCCTTCATGAATATATATGCAAAAATTCCTAACAGAATAATCTTAACAAAATACTAGAATCCAGTAGCATATTATACATCTTGGGATTATACATCATGATCAAGTAGGATTTATCCCAGGAATGCAACAGTCATTCAATATACAAAAATTAATATACCACATTAATAGAACAAAGAAAAAAACTCAACATGATCATCTCCATTGATGTAGCAAAAGCAACTGGCAAAATGCAGCACCTTTTATGGATTAAAAAGAAAATTCAATGAACTAGAAATAGAAAATAACTTCCTCAACATGAAAAAGGGCATGTATGAAAAACATATGGCTAACATCATATTCAATGACAAGGGACTAAAAGCTTTCTCCCTAAAATCAGTATGACCTTGTTCTCCACTTTAATTAACATTTTACTGGAAGCTCTAGCCAGAGCAGGTAGGCAAGAAAAAGACGTGAAAGACATCCAAATTGTAAAGGAAGAAATAAAACTCTTCTATTTATGTATGGCGTGTTCTTATATATAGAAAATATAAGAATACACACACAGAGGTAGAACTAATAAATTCAGAAATGTTGCAAGGTATAAGATCAACTCATCCTCATGAAAAAATCAGTTGCATTTCCATACACTAATAATAAAAAATCTGAAGAGGAAATTAAGAAAACAGTTCCATTTACAATGGTATCAAAAAATACTTAAAAATAAATTTAGCCAAAGAGGGGCAAGTCTCGTATGCTGAAAACTACCAAACATTGTTGAGAAATTAAAGAAAACACAAATATTAATTAAATGGAAAGACACCCTATGTTCATGGATTAGAACATTTAATATTGTTAAGATGGTAATATTACCAAAAGAAATCTACAGATTCAAAGCAATCCCTATCAAAACACCAAGGGCTTCTTTGCTAAAATGGAAATCTGGTCCTCAAATTCATATGGAATTACAAGGGACCTCAAATAGCCAAAACAATCTTGAAAAAGAATAAAACTTTGGATGTTTCATACTTCCCAATTTCAAAACTTACCACAAAGTACAGTAATCAAAAGAGTGCAGTATTAGCATAAGGACAGACATATGGATCACTGGAATAGAATTGAAAGTCCAGAAATAAACCCATATATCTATGATCAACTGATTTTCCACAAAAATGCCAAGATTATTCAATGGGGAAGAAACAGTGTCTTCAGCAAATGGTGCCGGACAACCAAATATACACATGTAAAAGAATGAAGATGGACCCTTACCTCACACCACATATAAAAATTAACTCAAGATGGATCAGAGATCTAAATTAAATCTATAACTATCAAATTCTTACAAGAAAACAGGAATAAATCTTCATGACCTAGGATTTGGCAATGGTTTCCTAAATATGACACCAAAAGTATAAGTAACAAAAGGAAAAAAAACATAAATCTGGCTTCATCACAATGAAATACTTTTGTGCGTCAAAGGACACTATCAAGAAAGTGAAAAGACAATCCACAAAATAGGAGAAATGATTTGCACATCATATCTGATAAGGGTCTAGTATCCAGAATATATATTTTTTAAAAAACTCATATAATTCAACTTTAAAGACAGCCCAATTTTTAAAATGTCAAAATATTTGAATAGATATTTCTTTAAGGAAGACATATTAATACAAATAGCCAATAAGCACATGAAACAAAGTTAGTATCATTAGTCATCAGAAAAATGCAAATCAAAAGCACGATAAGATACGACCTCACACCCACTAAAGTGACCATAAAATCAGTGTTGTAGAGGATGTGGAGAAATTGGAATCCTTACACATTGTTGCCAGAACTGTAAAATGGTGCAGCTGCTATAGTTTGGTGGCTCCTCACTCAGTTAAACATAGAAATATATGACTCAGCAATTCCACTCCTAAGTACAGGTGCTCCTCAAATTACAACGGGGTTATCTCCCGATAAACCCACCATAAATTTAAAATATCATAAATCAAAACTGCATTTAATATACCTAACCTACTGAACATCATAGCTTAGGCAAGCCTATCTTAAATGTGTTCAGAATGCTTACATTAGCCTACAGTTGGGCAAAATCATCTAACACAGAGCCTATTATAATATAATTTATTATAATGCAACAAAATGTCAAATATCTCATGTAACTTATTGAATACTGTACTGAAAGTGAATGAGTACTCAAATTATGGTTTCTACTGAACATGTATTGCTTTCACACCATTGTAAAGTGAAAAAATTGTAAGACGGGGAGCATCTATCTATACTCGGAAGAACCAAAACAGATGTTCAAACAAAAACTTGTACACTAATGTTCACTGCAGTTCTATTTACCATAGCCAAAAGGTGAAAACAACTAAAACATCCATCAACAAATGAACAGGTATACAAAATGTGGCATATCCATACAATGGAATATTATTTGGCTATGAAAAGGAATGAAGTACTGACACACGCTACAGCACGGATGAACCTGGGAAACATGCTGAGTGAAAGAAGCCAGACACAAAAGGTCACATAGTGTAAAATTCCATTTATACGAAATATTCAGAATGGACAAATGCACAGAGACAGAAAGCAGATTAGTGTTTCCCATCCTGGCAAGACGTCCTCCCGCCTCCTCCCCACAGTCTTTCTGCATGACCGGCCACTGTGCCCATGCTCAGGGGTCTTTCTCCCCTCCACACCCTGAGGCCTGGCCGGGGCTGCTACTCTGATCACCCACAACAGAGTCCCGTGCAGCCCTCTGCTTCTCTCCGAACCACTTTTCAACTCTGAGTCTAGTGCAAGCGCTGTGGACCCTGCTGTGCCCTGGTGCCACCGGGGGAGCTTTCTGAATCATGCCAATGCCAGCCTGCCCCAGAGACTGGACTGGCTTAGGATGGGGCCACAGGAACTCTGATGTGCTCTCCACAGAGGACATAGCACCTGCAGCCTCCTGGAGGGTGACTCCTTCCTTTCCCAAAGTGTTGGTGCCATGGGACTGTAGACAGCTGGGTCCTCCTCACTGCTCACAGTTGCCTCCAGACATGCCACCTCTTGAACCTAAAGTGAATCTCACACCTCTGAATTCTGCTGCTGACTCCCAGAAGCCTCGTGTAACTGCGGAACCAGCTGAATCTGGTTCAACTTTGTGTAATAAAATGGTGAGTTGTCTCTCAGTTGCCATGGACCCCCAGGTTGCAAATTACATAATCTGAGCAAGATGAAGCAAGCATGCAACAGACAGAACCCAAGTGCCTGGAGTAAGGTATGAGAACTGAATTAAGAAGCAAGCCTCATTGCAAGATCCAATCAGACCATGCCTCATTCCACTTCCCCGCCCCAGCTCAGGGAGATGGGTTTGAGCAGTGCCTCCTATCTCCTTGACAGTCAATGCACAATAAAACCTTTTTTGTCTCAAAACCTGGTGCCATAGTATTGCCTCCCATGTGCATGGGGAAGCAGACCCACTGAATGCTCGATAACACCCACCCCCACTGCCTTCCCTGGAGGCTCTCCTGCCTCCTGGCCCCGGGACTTGGAGCTCCTCTCTTCCTGAGGGTATGCCTTGCTTTGGGTCGCTGCCCAGGCTGCTGGCCTTGCCAACCTTCATCCTGCTCGTGGACTCTCTGCTCAGGGCTCCAGCGCCAGCCAGCCTGAGACCCCAGGCCCTCCAGTCTGCTCTTCTGGCTTCACTGTGTTGGACAGTCATTTCCCTCCCGCCCCAGCGGAGGTCTCGGTGCTCCTCCTGTGTCCCCTCCACCACCTGTCCCTTTGTTGTCCTCTACTACAAAATGCAACGCCGCTTCATCAGACGGTGTCCACTCCTGGCCCTCCCAGCACACGGCTGCCTGGAGTGGCCAGAGGACACCCCTGGGGTGGCAGAGCCCCCACCCCGCCTTCCCTGCCCCCAGGGCTTCACCAGGACTCTCAAGGTCTCCAGGACGAGGACCACACCTCTAACCACTACCTTTCTGCCCCTGCTTCTCCCTCCACCCACACTGGGCTCCGCTGTTCTGGAACCCTCTGGCAGGCTCCTACCCCAGAAAACTGTGCCCACCGGCAAGGCTGTTTCCCCAGAGCCACTGGCTGTCCCTCAGCTGCTTCAGGTTCCTCTTCACACATGGGTACACACACAGCACACACCCTCCACAGCACACTACACACAACATATACACTCTCCACAGCACACTACACACACAACACATGCACACACACACACACTCCACAGCACACTATACACACAACATACGAACATACACATGCACACACACTCTCCCCAGCACACTGCACACAAAATACGTGCACATACCCATCACACACTCTCTCCACAACACACTACACACACAACACATCCACAGGCACATATACACACACCACACACTCACACATACACACACTTCACAGCACACCATACACTCACACACATGCACACACACATATACACAAACTGCACATGCACTCACACATACTTAGCGTGCACACATACACACCTCCCACCCTAACACACACTCTCCACAGCACCCCACACGTACACACACTTCAGGCCCTCCTTGGTCCCTTTTCCTGCTTTACTTTTCCGCATAGAATTTATCACCATGTGGTACATTATATATTTCCTTTTTTAAAATCGTCTCAGCCCACACTGTGAAGTGTAAGCTCTGTGCGCGCAAAGACACTGTTTTGTTAACTGCTCCATTCCCAGCACCTCGAGGAGGGTCTGGCACAGACAGGCTCGCAATAAACGTTTGCTGAATCGACAAGCACCGCAGAGCCCAGAAGAACAGGGTGCAAAGGGTGGCAGCGGGGACCCCGGGGCACCGTCCACTGCCCACCCGGACTCATTGCACAGCGCCCTGTCTGGCAGCCACGGTCTCCTGCCCCAATACGGCTGAGACGTGTGTGCTCTGGCCACACTGCACAGCAGCCTCGCTTGAGGGCTAATAGAGTTTCGATCAACTCAGATTCTATTGAAGCCGCAGACTGCAGGGGCCCTCCAAGGTCATGGAACCATCTCTCAGCCTCCAGCGGTGCAAAGAACGGGAGTCGGCCCAAAGCAGCGCACTCCTGCAGAAGATGCGCCCCACCTTCGTGAAGCAACAAGTGCAAAGACGTGATATGGGCACAGCTTATTTTCTTTTGCCTGTGGACACTTTCTCGGACAGGAAGCCCTGGATTTCTGGAGGGGCCGACTGTCCTCACTGCCTACCCTTCTCCTGGACTGGACACAGAGAGAACCCCAGACACAGAGGCCCGCAGAGACAGCCTGGAAGCAAGAACTCCACGGGGTCTGAGAAGCCAGAACAGCGTCTCAGAGGGGCCTCTGCCCACCAGGACTGGTAAAAAGAACACTTTCAAATCTGACACAAGCGAATAAGCAAATCCAGACAAACCAGGGTATTTTTTGCATGCTTACCTAAGAAGAGCAATTTAAATAAACTGACCATTGAAAAGAATATTTGTCAAACTAATGTAAACTTATATATAATAAAGCTTTTAGTATAATAATTTAGTTTTTGTTAAATTGCCTTTCAATGTTAACAGTTATTATTGTTTTGAAATCCTTCCATTATATAGGACTTTCCAACTTGAAAAATGTCGTCATACATATTATTCCTTGGATTTTCAGTAAGTTCCAGAAAGGTAGGCAAGGCAGTAATTATCAAACCTTATTTCCAGAAATGAAACTGGAGCTCACAGTCCAAGTTCAGTGCCTTGTCCAAGTCACACAGACAAAGACCTGGAAGTGCGCCTCTGTCATGGTCTATGCTGCCTCTGTAAGTGTGCAAAACTTGGACCTTCCTCCCTATTCCGAGGAGAAGCAAGTTGCTTACAAGAGGAGCGTCTTTCTTCCATGGGTAACTGGAACCATGGGTAACCACCTTCCTGGGTAACCACCTCCTGCCCCTAGGGAATATTTTATAAGATATTGCCTGGCATGATGATAGGTGTGGTCACATCCACAAATATTCATTTGTGGAACCATGGGTAACCACCTTCCATGGGTAACCACCTCCTGCCTCTAGGGAATATTTTATAAGATATTGCCTGGCATGATGATAGGTGTGGTCACATCCACAAATATTCATTTATCTGATTCCCCATGCCCATGCCTTTTACAGGAAAAAGGGAACTGTCAAAATTCCAGAAGTTCAATTTTGAAAATTCTATGTAATATTTAATCTTAAGAACCAAGGAGGGTGAAGAAGCTAGGGGAACAGGAAGTTCTTACACTGAGTCCTGCCATTTATAATACATGTTTGGAGTTAGTTTCAAGTGCTTCAACAAAATGTTTAAAATGCTAGTTACTATGAAGTACATGAGTCACTCTCCTACATCTAAAAGCAGAATATATCTATCTGAATAGCATAAAAATTATAATTTTAGATTTAAGAGTAAATTGGGAAGGTTGCAGATCATAGCAAGGTTTTTTAATATGCTAAAATTATATGCCAGGCATAAAAATAAGCTGAAGACTTTTATTTATATTTTAAAATTAGCATTTTAATATTTTTAAATTAATTGAAGCTTGATGCTACCTCCCTCTAATGCAAGGTATATGCTGCCTCACTCAATCTCTTTCTATTACAGGTCAGAAACAAAAAGAATTTTGTCACTTATCACCAGATTATCAATTTTTAAGTTAAAATAATGGATAATATCCAGTGATTTGAGAGGGAAAACACCAACCTTTTATATTGCTGATGGGAGTCTTTTGAGACAATGTTTTCAATTTGTCCAAATGAAATTTGGCAGTAACTATACAAAGTTAAGTGCACAAACCTTGAAAAGAGCAATTGCATTTCTAGGTATGTATCCTACAGAAATAGTTCCACATGTATAAAAGGGTGAAGTGTAAATATATTTCCAACTGGTTTGTTTGGAGAAAAGCTGGGGATGCCATCAATAGCATACCGGTTAAACAAACAGATGCCATATCCATGCTATAGAATATTTTGCATCATTTAGGTAGAACTGAACAGATCTATTAACTTTATGTAAAAGGTGATGTATCGTATTTAGGACCAAATGGATCTTAAAATTACGATGCAAAAAAGAAATTTATAGATAAGAAAGTTACAGTCTAAAGGTGCAACATCCCATGGAGTCGGACTCCACTTATCTCCAAGACATCTTCCACAGTCCTCAGGCTAAAGTGATACTGATCATTCAAACAGCCTCAAAATGACATCTTTATTTGCCCGCTTTTGTGATACTGTCATTCAAAAATGTGCCTGCTGAGTATGAAATAAGAAGTAGTTCTTAACTAATTCTGCCAAAAATCACTTCTATGAATTGCTGAGATTAGAGGCCCTTCAATTATTGGGAAAGTCCCGAAGCCTGAGAAAGAGGCTCCAAGTGCCGAGTAGAGACAATTAGAAAACACGAGTCAGAACAAAACTCACATTTTATGTTAATGCCGTTTGTTTACAGGAAGCAGAAGAAGCAGCTCTTCAGAGAGGTGGGCCCTTCCCCCAAGGGCTCCGGCTTTGTGGTCTCATCCCAGAGGGATATCAATGGTTGCTGTTGAGCCCAGTTAAAACCAGCTCAATGTACCCAATTTACTAACTAATTCTTCGTTCCCATGAGTACAACAGACATAATTAACTAGCTGACTGATGAGCAATTATCAGTCTTTCTGGAAGCTTCTCCAACTCTTTTATCATCCCGCCCCAGGCTAGCCTGAAGTGCCCCATGTTCATGTTCATGTTCACTGTTGTCCTGTGACCCTCCTGTACTATCTCCTAGTTGTTTGCCTACTTGTCCCACTACATAAGCTCCTTAGGTTAAAGACCAAGGTCATCTCTATTGTACGCCAATGTCCTAGCCCAGTGTCTGGGTAGAATAGACTCCCTTTCCCATTCAGAAGCAGCCTTTCAGGTGCAGTGAAGACACAGACATTAAGAATTTTTTTCTCAAAGAACTAAAAATAGAACTACCATTCAATCCAGCAATCCCACTACTGGGTATCTACCCAAAAGAAAAGGAATTGTTGTATCCAAAAGATTCCTGCACTCGTATGTTAATAGCAGTGCTATTCACAGTAGCAAAGATATGGAATCAACCTAAGTGTTTCTCAACAGATGAATGGTTAAAGAAAATGTGGTATATATATATATATATATACACACACACACACACACAATAGAATACTATGCAGCTATAAAACAGAATGAAATCAAGTTTTCTGTCGCAACATGGATGGACCGGGAGGCCATTATCGTAAATGAAACAACTCAGAAACAAAGTCAAATTCTGCATAAGTGGAAACTAAATAATGTCTACACATGCCCAGACTTCACCACTACATAATATATCCACATAACAAAACTGTTCTTCTACCTCTTATAATTATACAAATTTTTAAAAAATAATTTTATCCTATCCAGAAAATGAGACACATGCCTGGGATACTAAGAAGAAAAAGAAAAAAAAAAGAGGTTGTAACCAAAGGCCTAAGAGAGACACAAAGAACTTGAGGATTTCAGAGACATCTGGGGTAATCCAAAAAGGCTCAAGGACGAGATTGACACTTGAATTTGGACTCAGACGATCAGCATTTTCATCAGATTATTTGGACAGGTTTTCAGTTGGAGGAGGGAGTGTGGGTAAAGTGGTTGATGCCAGTCAGGGACGGGGAGATAAAACGTCTTCCTACTGGGACGTGGATCCTCGGGGAGGGTGGGGCTGGGGGCCAGTCTCTCCGCTGCAGCAGAGCTCAGACACCAAGTCAGGTCTCCTCCTCACACCTTTGCTGTGGGTGGTGTGATTACAAGTCACGAGTAGATGAACTGTGACCACATAGACGGGGGAATGGTTAGCAGTTTAGCTTCACACGCTGTAAACAGGAGGCTTGTTGAATAAACATAATGGAAAAGAAGTGTGGGAAACACACATTTACTCACACGCTGCTCATGGACATTTAAAACACCATGTCTCGCAGATATGGTGAAATGATACCGGAGATGGTGCCTGGGACTTTGTGACACTACTTGGGAAGAATCCATATGTAGATTTGGACACCTTTAAGGAGGCCACAGTTCATTTGGCCTTTGCATCTAACTAAACACACTTGGAAGTGATGAGACTTTATTGAAAAGCAGTCAATGGCTCTTACTATTCAGTAATTCAAGTTTTGCCGTTAGTTCAGATGACTAAAATTTTGCCGTGGTTATGTAGCTTCCTATCTGAATAAATGCCAGAAAAAATGGTCCTTAGCCTTTGTTAAGGCAGGCATTTGTTAATGCCTGTCTACAAGTATCATTTTTAGTAATACAAACTGTTTTTTTATTTTTCCCTACCTCGTTTATGTTATGCTGACAAGCCCAGCTTATAAGTTACCACTAAAAACATGAAACATATATTTTATATAGTTTAGGCTGGTTTGATCTTTCTTTATATTATAAATCATAACGATGAAACAAATTACACTGCACACATACTCACACACAAAAGCTTTTTAAAGCACAAAACAAATGCTGTAAGAAAACTTGGGTACGGGGAACCCTGTGGAGAGACAGAGATGCAAGATGCTCAGAGGCCCCGGACCCCATGTTGCAGCAGGTGCTTCCGGGGCGCAGAGCTCAGCAGGTGCTTCCGGGGCGCAGAGCTCCGGCCAACTCCTCAGCACTCCCACTGTCCTGGCCGGTCTTTACTCACCAAGCCAGGGGTCTACTTGGCTTTCACTGCAGGAGACTCCAAAAGGCATCTTGTGGTTTCTGAGAGCTATTTCTCATCCTTCTGTTTGTAAGCTAAATAAGCTTTTTTCTTTATCCTTTCCAAATAAATCACATTTTCTGACAACCACTTAATGACTCTGTGGTTTTGCCTTGATCTTAAATTCTCCATGACATCTTTCATCAGCCCTTGCAGGAGTGGCTTTGAATCAGGTTCCATTAATGCAGGGTGCCCATTCATCATGATTCATCTTAAAACAGTTCTGATCTGAAACCTTGCCTACAGAAGTTTTTTGTTTTATTATTTTAAAAATTCAGTTACCGACACTGATGAATGTCATACCAGCTCATGTATTCTGATAAATGAGAGGTTAGGCATTCAAGGCGTCTGGATCCCTTCTTCTATAATCATACCTGCAATTTCATTTCCTTTGACTAACAGCAGGAGAGCAGCTTCAACTTCATGTGATAATTGAGTGGTTTTTCAAGTCAGAGATCGAATTCCCTGTGACTTATGTTTCTGAAGTGTTTTTGTGCCTGATACTAGTTGCTACCATGAGGGGGCAGATGGGACTGCTCTGTCACTCCATGGGCAGGCAGCAGCCAGGACAGGACCACATCTGGACACATCTCTACCAGAACTGCACAAGGGAATCTTGCTGATCAAAAAGAAAGACACAGCGTCTCACAATGACAGCTCAGCATTTTAGTTGTCATGTGGTGTGACTGCTTGCCTTACTGCACCACTAAAAATTCACCAGGACTTATCCAGATAAAAGCTATAACATAAGCACTCTCTGGGGCCCCAAGAGAACTCTCGCTGAGGATTAAAACCCAATTCAGTGTAATGTACCTAGCTGACAGCCACTGGAAGGATCTGCCACACCAGTGAATATATTCACTTCTTTAATATTAAAAATCTATTTCACACCCGCAGGGTAAAGCCATGAACACTGTCTTCCCAGCACGTGGGGCCGACCACAGCAGATGGGTTCAGTTATAGGCTCTCAGACCCTGGCTCGGGAAGCAGGTGCTACTGGTGTTAACGCAGGACTGGAGGGGACTCAGTCCTGCCTGCACACTCAGCATTTGCTCCCACTTCCTTCCCTCCCAGCCCACAGAGCAGGGGAGCATTTCCCACGACGGGCTCTGACGTCCCTTTGGGGGCTAGGTTCCTCTGATCCACCCACGCTTTGCTAAGGCACCGCTGTGGGGCCAAGAACGCTAGTGAATGTATTTCCTGATCAATGGATATATTTTTATTTTTATCTTAGAATCGATAAATGAGTGAATATTTAATGAATTTAAAACGAATTTTTAATAAAAGTACAATATTTAAGGAAGCCACCAAGTCCACCAGAATGTTTGTTGTAATTCATCAGCTTCCTAGCCCACAGCAGCCTGATGCAGTAGGAAAAGGCCATCACCAAACATCAGAATAAATCGACCTTATCCTATCACTATGCTTCTAGCATCCTTGTAGCCTTTGGGGGCTCAGTTTTCTAATTTGCAAACTGTTTGTCCAGGATAGCACCTATATCTGCTAGCTTACGCTATAATATGGCTTAAAGCAACAGCCATCTAGGACTGCTCGTGAGTGTGTAGGTCAACCGGGTGGTCCTGCAATGTGGGCCGGGCTTAGACAATTTGGGCTGAGCTCACTCAGCCATGTGCTGGCAGCCACCTACTAGGGCTGTCTCACCTAAGATGACCTCAGAGGGGATGGCTCATCCCTGATCCATGGGTCTCTCGTCCCCTTCCAGCAGGCCAGCACACCTGGTTTCCATGGAGGCTGAGAAGGGTTCCAAACAAGTAAACGCAAACCACAAGGCCTCTTGCCTCCCAGGCTTGGGGAGAGGCAATTCCTAGCAGCTTCTCTTGTTCCAAGCCAGTTCCAAGGCCAAGTCTGATGTAAAGGATGGGGAAAGAGACTCGTCTTGGGATTGGAGAGATTAAGTCACACTGTAGAGGATGTGGACACAGAACGAGCTTAACCTGGGCACCCAATGGACCAGTCAAGTTAACACAAAATTAACCACCACACAAGGAAAACCCACAGGCTGTGTGTTCAGCATCACTGAGATCCTCACGGAAACACAAACATGGCACATGCCGCAGCATTGGACATGCCTCACCCAAGTGCCAGGCAGGGAGGCCGTGGCCAGCTTGAGCAGGCTGAGGCCCAGCCAGCGCTGCCCAGCTCTCTCTGCTGAGGTTTGCTGGGCTGCAGTGACACCCAGAACTGCCCTCCAGAGTGGTCCTCTCTTCCTGCTCACTTCCTGTCTGATCCTCACAGCACTCAACCTCAAACACTGTTTAGGACCAAAGAGAGAAGGTTCTTCCTTTGATTTTCAAAGTGATCTGCAGCTGCATAAGAGGAGAGAGACCAGGTGACCATTACATAGCCCACCTAATCATGTGCCATCTCAGGATATGGTTTCTTTCATCTTTACTCAATTTTCTCTATATATTCTGGAAACTGCCAGTGTGATGGGGAAGAAGGCTCCTGGAAGACCTGAGCAAGATGTTCCCTCCCCCTCCACAGTGCCTCTTTCCCTCAAAGGTCAGCACAGGAAGCAATCAATTAAGTCATTAGGGGCATTTGCAAATTAGTGCCCATTTGTCTTGGCATTTCTAAAGATAATGTGCTCCAGAATAGAACAGAACAGAAAAAAATAATGAGAGAATAAGACAGCTGCTCTGGGAAGTGCAGCAGGCTGGAAGGGTCCTAAGAAGCCAGTGTGTGGCGGCACAGACCCTTGGGTGCGTGTGGGTCTGTCACTCCTGATTCTCATTCAAGGAAAGCCCTTAGGAAACAGAGAGACGCCAGCACAGTAGGAATCACAATGCTGAAATGCAACCACAAGCATGGCTGCAACACAGGATGCCCCGCGAAGCAGGGAATGCAGGGGGCTGGCTAGAAACTGCATCTCTTGTGCTGGCACCGTTCTGCCAACCTCCAGCCACTACCTTGCAAGGCTGCCCTTCACTTGGCCTCATTGGATGGTCTGTTCTGGAAAACTGCAGAGGAAGGAAGATAATGACAGATGAGAAACTCTGGCAAAATTACACCACCCAAACTCAACGGGCTCCTGGGGGCTGTTGGAAGGAGGCCTACGGTCGGAGCAAGGTCACCTGAACTCTCAGAAACCAGTTTCTTCACTTGTCAATAAGGAAAGGACATTAGCTTCCTGTGGCTGACACAAAAACAACCCCACAACCTTGGTGGCTAAAAGCAGCAGAACTTTTTCTCTTACAGTTCCGGAGGCCAGAAGTCCTAAGTTAGTGTGCGCAGGGCCACGCTCTCTCCAGAGGCTCCGGGGTAGGATCTTTCCTCACCTCTTCCAACCCCTGGTGGCTGATGGCATCCCTTGACTTGTGGCTGCATCACTCCAAGCTCTGCCATCATCTTCTCCTCTTCTGACCAACCCAAATCTCTCTCTGTCTCTCATATAAACACATATGTTATTGGGTTTCGGGCCCACCCAGAAAATGTAGGCTGATTTCAAGACAATTGACTCAATCCCATCAGCAAAGGCCCTTTCATAAATACGTTAGCACCCGCAGAGTCCAAGGATTTGACAGGGATGCATTAAGGGGCAGCACTTTCCCACCTCCCATGGAGGACTGGGTGAGGAGGTCTATAAGACCCATCCCGTTCTGCCATTCTGTGAACTGATGAAAACAAAGTGATTGTTGCCGACGCTCTTACTAAAACCAATGATGACAGAAAAGAATGCAGTGATCTGCAAGAAGGGCACACATAGGTGGCTAACGACCAGCAAGCTCAAGACTGTGGAGAAGGCCACGGAAACGAAGACAAGTCTGCAACACTCAGTGGAGGGACACACAGAAGCTGCACCTGCTGAGTGAGCACCAGCAGCACTTCACTCGGTGAGTCTCACCTCACTGTCAACAGGACCAGGAGATGGTGGCCCAGACACGTGCATGTGGGTGACAGCTCTGCGTCAGCACCTTCACACCGGCTCCCCTGGACTGGAATCCCTCATACCTCCGTGGTCTGACAGAGGACTTGTCTTTCAAGCACAGATCCCACCTCTACCAGGAAGCCAACCTGACACATCCATAGAAAATTCATCTCTTCCTCAACAAAATGACTTACATATCCTTTGAATAGCAAAGTTCACATTTCCCTATCGTGTGAATTTTTTAAATGTTCTAAGTTATATGACTTTGAACATCTCTTCTAGCTTGCTTTCTGTGTTTGGGCTCGTTTGACTCTTTCTGATCCTTCAGAGGGCAGAACGGATTTCTTATACAAACACTATTCAAAGAGTTCTCATCCGGCTGCCCAAAGCTTTCAGTTCTGGGGGGTCTGCCTTCATTTTTTGCACTAGATTGAGGATGAATTATATAACTTACTCATTCCACAACCCAGCATTCAGCTCCTGCAACATAGTGGGCACTGGTGAAATAAACAGGATTCAATTTCTTTCCTCAAGATACCGTGGCATAGCCTCAACCAAGGTAGAGCCTGCATACTTAACCCTTTGTAAGTAAAATGTATCTGTTTTAAAAGTCTTAATATGCATTAAAATTAACATAAAGCTACCCCACTAAATACTATGAGATGTTTTGCTGAATCAAAGAGAGCAAACTTCTGGTTAATCATTTTCACATAATCTCAAGTATCACTAACAGTCGGTGATATTACTCCAAACAAATGGAAAGAAACAGCAACCAATAGCTAAGCAAAGGCTTAAAAAATTGTTTTTAAAACTTATGTTCATATTTCATTTGAAGTTGATCATTTTAATTCACCTACTGTTATCAATAAACATTTTCTTCTTCTCTCTCAACTTTGAATATATGCTGTTGGCACAACAATTACTTAAAACTGATCAGTCCTTCAAACACAAGGGCTCCTCAAAGAGCTTGGGAGTACAGCCTCTGTGTGGCATCCAGGCCCTCCACAAACCAACCCCACAAACCACCTCCTCCTACTGACTTTCTACCTGCCCCCTCCACTTACTCTCAACAAACACACACTCCTGAATGTGTTACATTAAACACTAAAACCCAGTTACACCACTTACCGTGAGATTCTAGCTGATCTGAACTTCAATTCTCTTACCGGTGAGATGAGGATGATAATAGCTGCCTCAACCTTTGTTGTAAAAAGTAAATGTTACAGTGCATATTCACACTCAGCAGGTTTTCAATAAAGGCTCTCAGGTGGCCTGAAATTACAGCCACCTCCTGGCACTGAAGCCCTTGCGCAGTCCCTTCACCTGAGCGTGGGCAGGACCTGAGACTAACCAGCCACACGTGGGAAAGTGGGAAAGTGACAGCACATCCCTCCCGGGATTACAACTGCAAGATCCATCTCACAGGGACACTCTCGCCCTTGCTGGTTCCGATGAATCAAACAGGCTTGTTAGAAGAACCCCCGAGGCAGCCTCTGGCTAACAGAAGACACCGAGGCCCTCGGTTCAACAGCCTGTGAGGAAAAGCGTGCTGACAACGACACTCGCTTGAGTGGTCCTTCCTCAGCTGAGCCTTCAGATGAAAACCAGCCTGTGCTGACACCTTGATCTCAGCCCTCCAGGGGCCCATCCAGTTGAGCCACGCTTAGTCTTCTGTCCCTCAGAATATGGGAACTAACCAATGTGTTTTGTGTTAAGCCACTGAGCTTATGGCGACATCATTAAACAGACAGCTAACTAGTTCACAAGGGAAGCTCAAATGTTGGCTCATGCAAAAGCAGAAATAAATGGTAGCAGAGAAAGGGAATCCAGAAATGTGGGTCCTCTGGGGACAGTAAAACTGCCTGCATCTGGGACCACATGATATGAGGTCAAATTATAAAAGACTTTGATGAGCTACAAAAGGCCATTGAGAATTCCCAGTCAAACCCAGTGACCAGCACTTATAAATGATCAGGGGAAGACATTGTCTTTCAACCACTGGAGCTCACAGAGGATCTTGGACAAGGAAGACCCTTCAGAAGCAAAGCTGGTGCCAGGGGCTTCCTCCACTTCCAGGGCAGACACGTTGCACGACATCTGCCAGGTGGGATCTCACAGGGCTGGATTTCTGAAGGTGTGTGGACCCCTTTCTTCTCTTTTCCAGAGGGAGGTTTTTAGAGAACCTGTCCTTGCTTCCCCATAACATGTTGGAATGGCGTGCCAGGAGATATCAATCCCTGGGCACAACAAGTCGCACCTGACTGGACAGACTAGCCCAAGTACCTTGGACATTGGGCTAGATGCAGTACTGGATGGGAACATAAATTTTGGCTTAGGATGGTGGCAAATGTGCTTGTTCTAGATTTGGAAAATGGGGTCAGCCTGAATATTTGGTGGCCGGAGGGATGGCCTGTTGCAGAGATGGCCAACTACTTGCTAGAAGTCCATATTTTCTACTCCGCAGGGTACGACTGTCCCTGGAAATTGACTTTCTGGGCTGCCTTGCAGCTGGGTGAGTCCATGGCAGAAGAGAAGTGTGGCCTTTCCAAGCCTGGCCCAAGTGCCTCCTGCAACTGTCTTTTCCTCCTTGTGGTGGGCTGGCATGGGGACACCCCAGGGGGACTACAGGAGCTATGTGCTAAAGATGGCAAAGTCTCTCTCAGCCTTCTTCCTCAATGTCAGCTTGGAGGCTGCACCAACCGCCTGTCCCCTCACCCAGTATGTCACCTGAGCAAGAAACAGACCACAATTGTTTGAGCCATTGTATACTCTGGAGTCTATTTATTACAGCAATTAGCATACTCTAATTAAAAAGGAATCTTAAAGGCTGATATCAAGTGAGATGAAACGGTCCCCCGAGAGAGGTAATATTTGGGGCTATTTTGAGTGTCATGCAGAATCCGAGAATAAGATGAATACTTGTGTGGTTAGGAATGAGCATCTAAGAATGAGAAGGGTGCTTTGGGGAGATGGCAATAGGACACTGAAGACAAACTTTTTCTACTTTGCAATGTTACAAAGTGATTTGGGTCCACAGAGAGAGATTCCATTTGTAAAATGAAAAACAAATAATGTATTTCCTTGCAGGTATGATTTTGAGATTCTAAGAGGACTTAGAAGGACAGCATTTAGCTTTCAGGGCCCCAGGCACCAATGGTAGGAAGCCACCATTCCACACAGCATGACTGGAGATGAGGGTGGGAACAGGTGCTAACTTCAAGCTGGGATGAGAAAAGCAACACTGTATGAACTGAGGGCCAGCTTTGCTTTTGGCTTAAATACTGTCCTGATTTAGTAGGACATGGCCCAATTTCTCATCCACACCCTAAGGCTAGCCAACAGGCAGAGAAGACTCAGTGAGGCTTCATTTGCGTGAATCATACAGCCTGAGAGGAGGTGTCAAGACAGTTTCTCCTGATGCCAGATTGTGAAAGAGGAAAGTAATCGCTATTCACCGGAAAAGTTGTCTCAGAATGCTTGAATACAATGTTCAAGCTCTAAGGACATACTTGAAGAAAGTAATATCTTAACCACCAAAATGCAGAGCAAATATCCAGACCTGACTGCAAACATGATGAATTTGGCATCTCTAGGAAACAGGTGTTCAGCACACTTAGAGTGGGTCAACCCAGGCTCCCACACTAAACCCACACAGAGAGGGGCCAGCCAGGTGTGATGGGTCTGTCCCAGCCTTCCACAGTGTGCCGACTGCCCAAGTAATGTCCATTTATGGAAACGGGACTGAAAGTCAGGCATTTTTCAAGCTAGAGCGCTATTATCAGGTCAGGTAAACTGGCTTCCCGAATTGGGAACACTCAATTTGCTGCATCATTGCTGCATTCACCAGCAAATCCAACAAAGTTGGAGATGGAGCAGCATGTCGGTCACCGTGGAACTAGCACCGTACTTCCTCCATTCTCCCTCTCCCCTCTACACAATTATGTCCAAGTCTACTGGACTAAGAGAAAAGGGGTGGGGAGGGGCGTAAGAAGACACAAACGCTTCCCCCATGGCCTCTACGCCCAACATAATGCAGTGCTACCAAACACCACTGGCCACTGGCAGCTTTGGTCCCAAAGGGTCAAAATGGCAACACCAACACAGAACTACCCAGGAACTTGGGGTTATCATATACACACACAGGAAGCCTCCCACTTTGGATTATCTCTGCTCTAAGTGGTTGCCTAGGATATGAGGGAGCCCAGATTTTGAAAAACAACACAGACACTGAATGCAAGATCAGACTTCTCTGGAGTGAGTCAGATGAAAAGAGGATTGGAATGCAGTGGCCAAGCAGACTCTCCCAGTGCTGCAGGGGGTCCTTGGGTGGGAGAGGACCTGGCAGTTCCATTTGCATTTGCACAGTGGAGCTGGTTTCAACCAGCTGGGAGGAGGCTCTGAGGGGCGATGTTTCAACACAGAGGAATTAATTGGGTAGCTCTCTTTTAGTAAACTCAGAATAAAATGTGGCCATCCATCATTGAGATATTTACTGTAGTGATTTATTTCAAAGATTCCTATTTATAAATGCATCCTATCGGTTCACTCCTTATCTGGCTTCCTGAATGCCTCTATGGTCACAGTTTGCTCAGAGCCCAGAATAGGTCCCAGCTTTTTCGTTGATACCAATGACCATAAACCTTAAAATTCCATCAGATCCTCTACTTCAATTGCTAAAACAAGAAAGGGCCAAGAATATGAACTAAGTACTCTTCAGACTGTTAGTAACAAGCACAATTCAACTCCCAAAGATGTAGAAGAAGAAATGTGTTGATGCAAAACTTATATTCACAAGATTTTCAAACAGGGTTCATTCATCCTGTGAATGTACCCGAATGAACATCGGAGGGAAGCATGGTATAGTGAAATGTCATACGTGGCCAGTCATTCTGAATGGTGAAAAAGAGACATTCACAGCGTGGCAGATGATCACAACCAGTTGATAACATTCCAGAGCAGGTCACATGCCACGCCACACGCACATTCTACCAACAGGAAACAATCTTCCTAATCAATTATCTGTCTCTTTTTAGACGGCACTGAAGACACAAAGAAAGGTCTGAACTACGTTCAGGATGTTGCAAAATGTTTTGTTTTGCAGAGAACGCGCTATCAGTGGAAACTGGGTACTTGCCCTCTCCGCATTTGGGAGAGGACTCCCCTCTGGAAACATCAGATACCCGTCCTCCTCCTGCTTGTTCTTTTGGTTTTTCACAGCACTCTTTCAGGACTCTCCCTCCTTTCTCTAACTTGCTTCTATTCCTGCCTCTTTTAGGAAGTGCAGCATGTACTGTCTTCCAATGGAAACTATGGAATTATCAGTGCGATTAGAAATAACTGAGGATGTTTGAAAACAGGCTTCTGTCCAGTAGACAGAATGGTATTTGGAGAGCGCACGGATCCACAGGCACTGTTGCACGTTCTCCGTTCTCACTCCTCCAGTGAGCATGGATTATCACAGCATTTTATTTTTGCATGAGTTTTAACATGGGTATATATACTACACAAAATGATGAGCAGAATATTACTTCTAAATACGTTCTACTTTTCCTGATCATAATTGTGGTGCATCATTTGGAAGATGCAGTATACAAATGGAAATTTAAATCATACGTCATCCTACTTCCTAGAATAACCCAGTTAACATTTTAGTTTATATTCTGCCAGTCTTTTCCTTTTATACTTACACATAAACACACTCAGACACACATATATGCACAGAGAAGAAATGGAAGAGATGGGTGTGTATTTACGGTTTTGATGCCTGCACTAGTCTCTCTGACAGTATACAATTCTTTCATACACAGTGGAACTGTAGACGTACATGACATTTTAGAGCTTTCTGATAAAATTTATTTTATGCATGCAGCAACTGAGACAGGAGGCATAGAGACTTTTCAGAGTGACCCAGCTACACAGTGAGCCATGCAGCCTGCCTCTCTGTGTCCACTGCTTTCTCCACCATACCATGAATGTCTGAGACAAGCGTCTCATCCCAAATTTATACCTGACCTTGGAAAAATTGCAAGTACAAAACTCCAGAAGTATTACTCACTGTTAAAAACCACTGAGCCACTTGGTGTTCTATGAGCAGATCCACAGCTCAAGGGCACACTGCACCCATTCAGCTGTTTGGCAGCACAGAACTACAAGCTTGTAAAACAAGAACAGTGTAAAATGATTTCATACAAAGAGTGTACAGGCCTCTTCTCACTATTTCTTTTCCTTAAAATGTGGAGTCTCATTTGCTAGGGGGAAAAACAATGTCCTACTTAAATTTAGAAGTTTCAGCAACAATGCCTGAGTTGTGTGCTTGCTGGAGAACAGTGACATGTGGCACCCAGACCAACTGGTGTCATCTATCTCAAAAGGTTCAGGGAGATTGGCAGAGTAAGAGATTAGGGAGCTTTAATTAAATGAAATGCCCTAACTACAGTTCCAAGGTAAATGTTTTTCACCGTGCTTTTTGAAAGAGTTACAACTCATTCCTTCAGTCTTGCTCTTTTCCTATTCCACTGCATATTTATCACAGACTCCCTGTCATATCCATGACTAGGTAAGAGCTCTTGCCAATGCATCATGTGAGGAAATAAGACATTGTGCTGGTTATCAATTTACTGCCTCTGAGCTCTGAATTCACCCTTCACTGCCTATTTTGTGAAAATGGATCTGGGCCCTATAAATATACGTCTTTTGCCAACTGGCAGTAAATTTTGTAAGTAGAGGATGCTGCAGAGATGTTGCCAAAGGTTTCCTTCTTGGTTCTGCAGTCCTGTCTGAGCAGGATCCTGCAGCATGGGTGGCTCCTGCAGCCCACAGTTTCCCCAGTGTCCAGCTGCCGCAGTGCCCAGGGCTTTTCCAGGGCCAGGCTCCTGCAGCACACACAGTTTCTGCAATGCTCAGCTCCTTCAGCATTAGGGGGCCATCAGCTCCTGGCTACTACAGTGTGGGGCATCTCCCCCAGCACCTGGCTCCCGCACTGCAGAGCAGTCAGTAATGCCTGGCTGCAGGAAGTTTCCCCCAGTTCCCTCCTTGGGTAGTTTTCCAGTGGAATGACCCCAGGTGAGACACCTTCCTGTGAACAGCTTTATCCAGCAACTTGGGGGGTGGATTTCTGGCAAGTTGCGTGAGTTCAGCACTGTAGCAACCCATGTGCCATCAGTGACCCATGCCCATGGCCCTTCTTTGGGTGTCGATCTCTTTTCATCTGCTCCTTTCATCTACTATTCCTGTATTCTTCTGTGCTCTCTTTTCCTCTTACTGGCTGAGCCCTCTTGACTACAATCCCATGTTTTAGTTAATAATTCTCTATATTATACTTTCCACGGTCAAACTACAATGCAGTTTCTCTCTCCCGATCTGACCCTGACAGATACATGCATAAAACTGTTAGAACTCACAGCTGCAGGCAAGAGACATCAACTCCAGCTAGTTCTAAGAACAGAAAAGAGATTAGAGAAGGATATTTGGTAGTTCACAAAAAGAAGAGGTCTTAAAAGCCAGGCTTGGACAGCAGAGCCACCTTAGCAGATCTAGGGCTCCAGGTACTGAAGCTGATAGGCAGTCCCTGACCTGAGCCAGGCTCCCTGAAATCATAGCCTGAGATGGGGCTTGTGGGCACAGCAGGCAAGGGAAGTGGGGTGAGGAAGGCAGGGTAGGGCGGGAGGGAGATGCTAAGCAAGGATGAGGTCTCAGCTGGAGGCTGGCCCATGGGGTGCTCTGGGGTGTGGGGCAGCACAGAATCCCTCCACTTGTGGCAGAGGGGCTCAGTCTGTCCCTGGCCCTTGGCCACCCTGGGGAGATTGGCACAAAACCTCCCAGGTAAGGTGGCTCCATGTTCTCTGGAAAGGGGCAGCAATGGTGAGCTTTTAGTAGGCAACACATATGTAGCTTCCTCCATAGTAAGTCACAAGCGAAGAAAGGAAAGAAATGAAGAGCCTCAAAGGGACACAGAAAAGGGCATGTGAACGGGGACAGAGGCAAACGCTACCTAACGCACGACCTTGAAGTGAAAACACAGATGGGAACTTTCACGAGAATGCAGACAGTGGAACCCTGCCTAGCATTCTCTGTGGCTTTTATCTAGGCGAATTCAGGTCTACTCCACTCCACAGAGCATCGAGTCTCTGATAAGCCACAGATGCCCCTGTTGGGTGGAGGGGAGAGCAAATGCTCCCTCCACTGCCAACGTGGAGGTGCAGGGAGGAGGACGGCTGGGCTTGTGCTGTGTTTCGATGTGTGTGTGTGTCTGTGTGTGTCTGTGTCTGTGTCTGTGTGTGTGTGTATGCGTGTGTGTGATTTAAAAGCCCAGGAATATTGTATTCACATGCTTATCAATACTTTTATATTTCTTGGCTATAAAAAAGCTAAGCGTCAAATGAGTTCCCTGAACCCCTGAAAGTTATGCTGACATTGAAGTCGTTCATGTGTCTGTTTGTTGCTTGTTTTGTTTTTGTCTCACTCACCCTTGACAAGCTATTTCTCAACATTTTGACATCGCACAGAAGTGCAACTGTGTAATATTTTTTTAAAAACATAAATTTCTTCACTCCTAGATCTTAAAATGAAGAATTTAACAGGATAAAATCAGAATAATCCAAAATCAGGATTATTTTGGCAGCATGCAAATACAAATGACGACTTTTTTTTTTTACGGCAGAATGGAGTGGGAGTCCAGGAAAAGTGACCCACGTGCAGCCTCCTGAATTCTGAGCAGGCTCATGCCTCCCTTCCCGCCAGCACGGCCACTCCCCTGTGTAGTGGTCAGCCCGCCAGTTCCATAAGGCCCACTCCGAGATTAAGAGGTCTTTCCCTGCAACTGCGGACACCACTTGATTTTTCTGAAAGTTCTTCAAGTGGCCTGGAGTCTACTTTTATATGCTTCCATTTGAATGGGGCTTATCTGTCTTTTTCTTCCAGGCATATTTAAATCATACTCTTAGACTGTTCCCAAATGTTAGTGAGGTGCTTTTTTCTTATCTCAGGTTTGAGCCAACAGTCTTCCAGACCATTCAGTGGCAACGGTTAAGCAGCACTGTACCTCCAGAAGCCACAGACACAGAATAGAAGGCCACCACAACTTCCAAAATACACAGAAAAGGATGGAATACCTAAAACTGATGATATCTCTGATGCTTACAAGATATACAGTTAGTATTAAGCAAGGTTTGTATGAGCATAACTGTGAATCACAGAAAATACTGCTAGCTCTACCAGGGGTTAGGAAAAAAGGTAATCTCAGGGAAGTTGGAAATATCTTGAATATAAATGACCAAAGGATGTTTTCCAGAAACCTAATTTTTAATCCTTGCAAACAGCCAGTGCCACTTTAGCTGATTTATTCCAGCTATCACTGAGCAACATCACAGGAGTATGATCATGCAAAATTAGCCATTTTCTAGGAATAGGAGGCAAATGTCACCTTCCTGCAGAGAACGTTTTTCCCTTTAAAAGTATAAATCCAAGTTGGCACATCTAAAATGACCAGGATTTTCTCTATATGAAAACTGAAGTCCACACAAATGTTGTAGCTATCTAGTTAAATTCCCCAGAGAGGATTCCAGCGGAGATAAAAGTCAAAGGAATGCTCAGGTTATTTTTCGATTGTTTTTCAAGAAGCACGGAAAGTGCTGTGTCCTACTGGGTGGCATTTTGGTTGTTCAGAGTGATTGTCAAGGAGACCTAGTGACCGCCCAAATGTAGCTCAGCAGAGAGCTAAGTTCTGTTTTGTCCTCTTGTCTTGTTATTTCTTTGGGAACAAAAATCTTATGCTACACATCTTTTATTAAAACAACACAAAGCACATGAAGACAATTTGAGTTGAATCCCAATTTCCTTGTAAACTTGCTGGTCCAAACCCGTGGGATGTCGCGAATGGAAGGAACAGACCCATCAGTTACTCACAGCAGCTTTCCAGGGCGAGCGAGAGAGAGGGGAGAAGCCAGGATCCCACCCCGACCTGTGTCCTCACCACTGACAAACATCTTGGCCAACCACAGGAACATTCCTGGAATTTCACTTTCAATTCTTGCAATAATAATAATAACAGCTCTGTATCATTTCAAGTTTTCAGACACAGAAGTGTACGTCTAGCAGCAGGTTTTTGATGAATTCAACCCCTACTCTGTATTAGCTGAAAGCTCTAGTCCAGAAGCAATAGCCAAGACCTACTTAAAGATTTTGTCGTACAGATAATAAAGAACGAAATACGTGCGTGCGTTTGTTCACTGAATCGCATTTATTCATTCATTTACCGCTCCATTCATTACGCGAAGCTCAAGGTATACAGTGACAAACGGACTTTCCTCCCGAGCTCACTGGTTGAGAGCGGGCAGGCAATATGAAACTAGCCACCAGGCATTGTCAGCTACAAAGGAAACGACGGGGTGCCTCAGAGAGACGGTGCAGTAACCTATGACATGGCACGTAGGTCTTCTTGGAAGAGATGACAATTTAAGCCTCTTTTATTAGAGACTTTTTTGGAGGAATCACGTTTAACTGATTAAAATTAGTATCTCAATCTCATATTGATTAAAAAGAGAAATATTATTTTATAAATTTTTAAATATTTTTAGGTGTACCTGAAGAGAAGGTGGGAATGAGCACCAATTTTAAAGCCCCATCAATAACTAGTCAGGTACAGTTGGAAAATCATAATACCGCAAACATTCCAGGATGGTGTGCGGAGGTGATGATTCCTGAAGTTGCCTGTGGCCATTCTGCCCTGATGAGAGGGGACAGATGAGACCCTTGTGCATGCTCAGGCTGATTTTTTAAGGAACCAACCAGAGTGCTTTGAACCCTGAGCTGAGATGAGAGGAGAAGTAAAGTGAAGATAGTGAAAGTAATTAGGCAGCAATCCCCTCCCCTGGCTATTTAGCATGCTTCCTGACACAGTAGGGCCAGGGGCAGGGGACAAAGAGGATACTGCCCACTAGAGCCCTATCCGCCTTGGACAGTCCTGGGACAGCTGGTCACCAAGACCACCCTGCCACGGCAGGCTGAGGCCAGAAAGCTCAGAGCTCCTTTTCCTGAAGAACCAGTGGGCTGGGGCTCCTGAGAATAGTGGGATTTGTGGATGACAGGGACGATCAGAAAAGCTGTATTGACCTACCAGTTTTAGATGACGACTCCAGAGCATCCGTGCGTAAAACACCTGTGCCGTGCTTGGTTGAACCCCCTCACACCTGATGGTCATGTCAAGACCTGATTCAATCTAAAGAATGTCACTTCTCTAACTATGGTGACACTTGACTAAAAGCCACTGCTCCTGTAACTCATCCTGGTCTGAACTGCAAGCAAGGAAAACTCGTTCCCCCTTCGCCCTCCTGGTTAGAGGCTGTCGTCCCCTCTCTGCCTCCACCCTGCACCCCACTCCTCTCCCGTCAGGTGTCCAATCCCTCCCATGCTTCTCTCTGCAAACCCAAGGCATCGTTTGGATCTTGAAATAAACACGTTGAACTGATTTACTGCTTCTCCAAAGACAGTTGTTTGATCGGTCATTTCTTTGATTGGGGCAGCCAGATGCTCTTAGCTGTCAAAGTGGCATGTCCCTTGAGAGCAGTAGGGGATGAATTGTGTGGGTTTCATGTCAACCCTGAAAGGACAGCCCATGACAGGAAAGTGGACACAAAGGAGAAGGGTGCAGGGAAGGGTGAGTAGGCAAGGTGGCCGGCGCATGCCAGCACAGCTCCCACCTTCCAGAGAAGCCTGTGTTGCTTGGTCTGACTTGTGGGCTTTCTGTGGGGGCTGACTGTGCTCATTAAAAGGAAAGCAATGATTTTGGTCTGCAAGGCACTGCTGCCCAGGCTGTGCTCCCTCTTTCCTGAAGCACTCCACAAGGTTCCCCAAAGGCACCTGCAGATTTGGGTTTTCCATATGAAAAAGTATACACCTAAGACCATGGTCCCCAACCCGCAGGCCGTGCACTGGCACCAGTCTGTGGCCAGTTAGGAACTTGGCCAAACAGCAGGAGGTGAGCGGCGAGCAAGGGGAACTTCATCTGTCTTTACAGCTGCTCCCATCACTCACATCACCGCCTGAGCTCCGCCTCCTGTCAGATCAGCAGCAGCATTAGATTCTCATAGGAGCACAGACCCTACCGTAAACTGCACGTGAGGGATCTAGGTTGTGCACTGCTTATGTGAATCTAATGCCTGATGATCTGAGGTGGAGCTGAGGTTGTGATGCTAGTGCTGGGGAGCGGCTGCAAATACAGATTATCACTAGCAGAGAGGTCTGACTGCACAATAATGTAATGTGTTTGAATCATCCTGAAACCATCCCCCCACCCCAGTCCGTAGAAAAATTATCGTCCATAAAACTGGTCCCTGGTGCCAAGAAGGTTGGGGACCACTGCCCTAAGACATCCACGTGTTGTCCTTGTTGCAGTTTAGACAAGGATAACGTTTGATAGGAACCTTTTGTTCGTTTGTTTACTTCTACTTTTGCCATGGCTCCAACCTTGTCTTTACCTTGCAACAGTTTAGTCAGATTTTCAGCAAGTGAGTAATTAAAAGTACATATTTCATGCTTTGTATTTGTCCCTCCTTGGGTGGGTGGGAGGAATGTGTCATGCTCCACCTGCTGTTTACATTTTGCACTGCAAAATATGACCTGTCACCAGACTGAACTAGTATTATAGCCGAAAGGATCCTACATATGTTTTGGTGAAATCCATTTATTTTACAAATAAAGTAATAATCTCCAAAGATATTATTAACTTGTTAAATTTTTCTTTTAGGATTTACTTTATCTTTGAAACATCCTTTTCAGTTCAATAAACATTAATTAAGCATTTTAACCAGTAAATATTAACTGAATTCCGCAGCCCTCATGACACCTACAAATGAGTATACAACATCTGATTAAACTATTTATCCAAGTCTAGTCGAAAATATCTGTTATCTACTCTGAAGCTAAAGACTGAAACACAGTCTTTGAAGAGTGGCCAGGGTTCGGTCCCAGGCACCCACATGTACAAGCACACACAGACATGAGCACAGCAGAGCCGTTTTTCCTTCCTGGCGACTCTGCACTCGTCAGAGCCTGCTATAAAAAGGGAGCTCAGCCGAGGACGCTGCATCTGCGTAGCCAGAGGAGGCAGCTGCGATGGCCAGGGCTAGAAACGTAGGATGAGTATCCCAGGAAACCAAGGACGAGCCTTGGGACAAGGGGACTCAGAGAGCAGAACGCCCATTCCGTGTACACACGGACAAGATCTGTGCCGTAAGACTCCAGAAGGCAAGATAGGGGGCCAGAGGACAGAAGTAAGAAGGAGGCAGATTGAGCCTGATGAGAGGTCTTCTTCAACAATTAGAACTGCTCAGAAATGGAAGCGTCTCCTGCTGAAAGTGCTGAGCGGAGGGCAAGCAGTGCCTCTCAGGGCAGCGCAGCACGGGGCAGGAGGAGGGCTGCCCGGGGCCGAGATCCCCTTTAAAGTCTGGCTTGCTGCTGGAAGGCAATTTATTCGAGGTTATCGACTAAGCCAGGGTCAGAGCTGGCATTTCAGTCAGCAGAGGAAACACTATTTTTTTTTTTCCTTGAGGGGAGTTGGGGGAAACAGGGAGATAGAAGATAGGAAAGCTGGCTCCATAAATCATTCTGAGCATTTTCTTTGAAACTGGTACTGACCATAAATCTTCACTGCTTCTGACTGGCATGTAAGAACATCACTCATAAGTGCACGGATTAAACTCGGGAGAGCTGTGATCATAATCTAAAGAGATTTTATGCAGCTGAATAGTTTGTTTTCTAGTTAAATGATAAAATCTGACATTTAATTTTAACTAAAAAGAAAGAGTAGTTACCTCAATGGAACACTGTTTGTTACAATAGACTTATTAAAAACTCTCATCAGTGAGATGTCCAGACATCAGAACCCACCAGTCCAGTACGTGGCATGAGACCAAACAGTGTGGTGTTTTGCTGCCACTAACCGCCGGGGCTTTTTTGATGGAGCAGCAACACTATGCAGTTCACTGGACCACATTCTAGAACATACGCCTGGTGAATGCTCCCCTTATCACTGAAGGTACACAATAATGTCTCAATAAATTGGCCTTTCATTTCTTACCAGCACAGACACATTTGCCTATTTATTCACCTCTACTGGGAGAAGCAGATGTTAAACACAGGAGAGCAATAGCAAGTCACCTCATTCTTAATATATTCCTGTTTGGTATTATGACCTTCTCATCCGTTAAATTCAAAATGTTCTATTTATGGCTTCACTCACTAGAATGTATGCAGGCGTTGCCCATTGCCTTATTAAGTAAACTACCGAGGATTTGAAGGCATTTAGTGGTTTCCCTAAAAACTCAAAGTCCCATTAGGACCACAGATGAGAAACTACGGGACTGTGGTCAGAACTGCTAGGAGACAGAAGGGCTAAAAGAAAGAGACATAGACACTAGACCTAAGCTCTCACCGTTGTCCCAGGGAGGAGAAAGCTTTGTGGCTATTTCTAAGCACACAGAATAATCAGCGAGACTGGCAGTGCAGAGCTGGCAGAGGAAGAGTCACTCCTTCCTGACAAGCCCACCGCTTGGCCCCAGCCTTTCTCACATGTGCCTCCTGCCTCAGTGTTCGGTGCTCCTTCGGGGCAGGGACGCACCAGAAATAGTCTCTGTCTCATCCCCACTCCATCTAAAACTTCACACGGAGTAATTCCATAAGCGTTCACTGGATTGCATGGGCTCATTACAGAACACACCCCTTGACATTCTAGAAACCTCAGGGACCCTTTAAAGCTGAGCTGAGTCCTCATGCACAGGGATGGTTTTGCAACATGCGATGATGACACAGTCTGTTAGTTCCGAGAGCCTGCGGGGCGCCAGCTGTTTGTGGAAGGGCAGTTTGCTGTAGCGGCATGGCCTGACTTTGCACAGCAGCCTGCGGGGGAAGCTTCAGCACCACGCGAGGGCCAGGCCAGCCAATGAGGAACCGCATCGACATGCCAGTGGGATACCCCACCCCTTCTAGCAGGAAAATAAAATCAGGGTTTATGTTTGAAGAGGATGCATAATAGTCTTAGACAGCCTCTCCTCCTGGAAAAGCTCATGACCAACAAGTGGTTAGACACAAAAATTTTGAAAAACCAACCGGATTTTAAATTCTCCTTATTGTTACATAAATTAAAGTAGACACTTAAAAATAATGTAGCTGCCATTTTTCTTCATCTCTTGAATAATTATGACCACATTGTCCACAGTCTAGTATTTAATTTTATAGCATTGCTAAGAGGTTGTGATTTATGTCTTTATTACATTATCTGTTCGTTCATATTTAAAAGGAAAAAAACCCCTACAATAATAATATTTTCTTTCTTCAATAAGCTCTGACTTCACAGAGGTACTAGGAATGACGGAGTTTTGCTACTGTGAAACACACACTTAGGCAAGGAGCGAACCTTGGCCAAGTCCTGGTGATTCGTGCAGACATGTATGTTCCCTGTGGTGCCGCCTCCTGGTGAATAGTCTAACTGCATGTTTACACAGACCTCCCGTGCACTATTTCCAGCTCGAGTCCAACTATGCATGTGGCTGCAAATCCTTTCACCTTGCAGAATTAACCTTCATACCATCTCAAGACTACAGTCTTGGAACACGTCTCCTTTCTTGGATATCAAAGGTAGGAAAGAAAAGGCTACTTGCTAAATGTCTTTGGTTTCTTAACATAGTCAAAGACAAATGTAGTTACATTCTTGATTTGGAAATATATCTTCGACTCCATCTTTACTGACCCAAATTTTCAAACTGCAATAAAGGTTGAAGTTATTCCAGTTATTAATAGCAATTTAGAAATGATAAGTCAACATAATAGTCTCATAACTTGGATTTAGCCTATAAAATAACCCAATAGTGGTGGTGAATGCTATTTGTCCACCAAAATCTATTTTCCCAATTTTCTATAATAGTTGGGTTGCAAGTAGGAGAGCAGTGTCTGCCCAGATAGGAACCCCGTTTCCTGGACCCACACGCAGCAGGCTGTGGCCCTACACTTGGTGCTTCCCAAGGGAAACGTGGAGAGAAGTGGGGAGTGCCGTCTAGGCCTGGCACAGAAAACTTGCTTGCCTTGCCACTGGCTGGAAAGATTATGTGGCACAACCTTTGTGGCCTCGTGCTGTGATGGCAGAGCCTCCACTGTGAGCCTGCTCCTCTGAATGACAGAGACCAGGGCAGCCTACCAGCCTGAAGTGTTCACCTCAGAATTCTTACATGAACAATTTCTATATTCTTCAAATCACTGAATTAGTCTGAATCTCCTGTCAGAGCATCCCCCATCTGGCAAATCAAAGTCTAAAATTATTTTAGTAGTGGTCTCAGGATCCAAACTTCACTTGTGTATAGGGTTCACTAATGTTTTTATTGGTAACAATGGTTGCATTTTGCCTAAGAGCTTTTCAAAAATACATAGTGTAGCAAGGCAAAAGCATTTCAAAAGAAGTTTCACTTTATGCAGAATGGAACAGCTATAGACTATGCTAATCACATATCAATTTTGATGAGGTCAGTTAACATGCTGGTTCCTAATAGACTGAATTAGTCATAAGAATGACAGGGACGCATTCACTGCACACCTCTTGTCTCTGATTGTTGATAGGATGATGGCTCTTACTTCCCAATACGGCAATTTGATTTTTGAGAAAAAAGTACTTTCACTGATTGCAATAAATCAAAACAATGACCAGACACTGGACATGTAGCCAGAAATCTGGGGACTCGTAAATTAACTTCCCAGATTTCAGAGATGCTGTGACTTCCGGGTGAGTAGAGATGTAGCTCACTTCCTATTCAAGAAGCTTCTCAACACTGTCAAATTGGGCAGTCGGATGATTCAGACCTCTGAGTTTTCCATCCTAATGTGTGCCTCCAAAACTTAAAACGAAAAGAATACTTGAAAATCCTTACTCTCATCCACGTAGCTCAGCAAGACCCTGCCATCTGCAATTCCACTGAGCATTGCTCTGTGGGGAGAGCTGGCTGTGAACTCTTGTCACCCTCAGCTCCACTCCCAGAGGCAGGGTAAACTGGGCTTCCTGTGGGGAATCAGCACTTCTCCTGTTTTATTCCTGCATATTTAAGATCTGTATGGTCTAATGTCTTATCATAGTCAATCATCACAGGAGTCCAATAAGACGAGACTTTAAATCCAAAGGTTGGCTTTGCAGACGGAGGAAACGCAGCAATGAGCCCACAGTCTCGCCATCAGGTGGTCGGCAAAACCCTATGTGCTTCTTCAGCTTCGGGAGCCGTCCCGCATGCTCACTGAGAGCCTGTGTAGACAAGCCGCTTCCCAGGTGACCTGATGCTTTCTCACTACGGGGCCGGGTTAGAGGGCAGTGCACAAGTCCTCTGAGTTGTGATGGCAGCTGGGTGTAATCATTTTCCTTCTGCACATACAGGGAAACTCCTTTCATTTCTACATCGCTGGGATTTCTTTGAGGCAAGTAAATTTGGCTTCTCTATGTTCAGATTAAATAGCAACTGGTTCTGAACTATACTAATTACACCTCCAGTATGGTAAGTTTCCAAAGAATAAGGACACGGTACGATTCCTTTAAAACAACACCACAGTTTACTTATGGAAATGCCCAAAGAGCATGTGTAATAGGAGCCTTGAAGGCGACCTGGTGACTGGGACTCTTCTCCCCATCACAAGTGCCCTTGACAGCCCACATACATCTTGTAGGATTGTGCACCCAGTCCCCAAGATGTGTAAGGCACAAGAAATTGAGCAAACCCCAAACAACTCCATGATACATTCTCTGGAATCCTTTTGTTTTAATAAATCTCAGGCAATCAACTTATTTGTCCTTTGCCATTTTCTCCTAAAACCCAGAAGCATAAATAACCATAGTTGGTTATGGGAATTGGTTTCAACCAACATCCTGTACTGGGACTACAAGAGCAGAAATGGTTTAATCCCATAAAAATCATGTGTCTGGTGACTTTAGTCCTGACTGGATTGGAAAACTTCTTTCCTGAAGTTGTCAGCCACTATGGGGGACAGAAAGCTGGAGAGTTTCTTCTAGGTTAGCTCATTTCCTGCACTCTCAGCTAGGAAGGAAGAGTCGTCATTGAAAAGAGCAACAGCTAAAAACCTGGTGACCAAAAAACTGGAATCAAGTATTGAACACTTCAAGAGATGGCCAGTGTTATGGACTTGTGGTCACCACTGGAAGGTTTATTTTCCATTTAGACAATGGATATTTGGGAGAGTAACGTCTACTTTAGACTCTGACTCTGAATCCTCATCCCTTTGGAATAAGCAGGGAAGAGGACAGAGTCTGGAAAAGAGAAGAAATTAATAAGATTTTCATAAAGTGTTTCTTTCAGGAGGATCGAGCACATGTGGCATACAGAGGAACCGGATGATCTGCTACGGCTTTTCTTGATGGCAGTCTTGGGTCTTAAGAGGAGTTAGTGAAGAATCCAGAATAACGTGCTAGAGCCAGCCTTGAAAATCAGCTACACAAATGAATTTCATTTATTGCAGAATAAATTGACAAGCTGAATGAAAAAACTCACCCACCACCTCTCCATTCCCGCTTGTCTATTGGTTTTCTGTTTGCAGTGGATGTCACCATGGGGGTCTTGTGAATTTCCCACTCAGCCTGAGCTTGAAGCACTAACAGTGCCTTCTGAGCTGCTTCTCAAAGCCACGCTACACACACTCAGCAACACTGGGGGACACTTCTCACCCCCTTTCACAGCGCTTTCTAGCCCACGTGATCACTTTGAAAACTTCTTTGCTAATTCCCAGGCTGAAAGTTAAGAATTAATTTTTTTCTTTATTTCAAAGTATTACAGGGGTACAAATGTTTTTGGTTACATGGATCACTTTTGGAATGCTTGAGGCAGGGTTAAAAGTGTGCCCATCACCCAGATACGGTTCATTGTACCCATTAGGTAGGTTTTTGCCTGTCCTCTATTCTTCCCTTCCCCCTCATTTATTTCCATTGACTTTTACTTTCCTCTGTTCACACATGTGCTCATCAGTTAGTTCCAATTTAATAGCAGTGCATGTGGTGTTTGCTTTTCCATTCTTTAGATACTTCACTTAGGATAATAGTCTCCAGTTCCATCCAAATTGTTGCAAAAAACTCTAAATCGTCCTTCTTCGTGGCTAAATAGTACTTCATGATATACATATACCACTCATAAACTGATGGGCATTTGGGTTGATCCCACATCTTTGCAGTTATCAATTGTGCTGCAATAAACATTTGAGTGCAGGTGTCTTTTTGATAAGACAAATTCTTTTCCTTTGGATAGATAGCCAGTAGTGGGATTGCTAGATCAAATGGTAGGTCTACTTATTATGTAAAACATCCAAATGTAAGAATCATAGGCATCCATGAGGGTGAAGAAGAAAACGCACAAGGGCTGGAAAACCTATTTGAAGGAATAATTGAGGAAAACTTCCCTGGTCTTACTCGAGATTGAGATCCAGGTACAAGAAGCTCAATGAAACACTGGGAGATCATTGCAAAGAGGCAATCACCAAGACACACAGTCATCAGATTGGCCAAAGTCAGCAGGAAGGAGAAACTCCTGCGAGGTATGAATCAAAAACATCAATTAACTTACAAAGGAAAACCCATCAGGCTAACGGCAGACTTTTCAACTGAGACCCTTACAAGCCAGAAAGGATTAAAACCCTATCTTCAGTCATCTTAAACAGAACACCTGCCAGCCTAGAATTCTGTATCCTGAAAAACTAAGTTTCACATACGAAGGAGAAATAAAGACTTCTCCAGACAAGGAAACACTGAGGGAATCTGTCAAGACCAGACCTGCCCTGCAGGAAGTAATCAGAACTGCATTATACATGGACCAGCACAATAGACACCAAAGAGTAAAACTATCCAAAAGCTAAAGCTCAGAGCTTATATAAAACAATAGTACAAGAGATAAAACAAACCAATAAGGCACTTCCCAGCAGGGTGAATAGACCAGCATCCCACATATCAATTTTATCAATCAACATGAATGGTTTGAACTCCCCATTCAAGAGACACAGACAGTATGAATGGATAAAAAAAATACAAGCCAAGATCTGTTGTCTCCCGTAAACATGTCTAACCCACAAGGACTCACACAGACTCAAGGTGAAGGGATGGAAAACAGTACTATATGCAAATGAAAACCAAAAGAAAGCAGATGTAGCCATTCTCATATCAGATAAAATTGATTTTAAATCAATAATAGTAAAGAAAGACAAAGATGGGCATTATATAATGGTAAAGGGAGCAATTCAATAAAAGACATAACAATTCTAAATATTTAGCACCTAACACAGGAGCACCCAGATTCATGAAGCAAACCCCACTAGATCTAAACAAAGAGAAAAACAGCAACATTGTAATTCCAGGGACCTCAACACCCCAATGACAGAACTGGACAGATCTTCCAAGCAGAAAACAAATAAACAAACACTGGACTGAAATGACACTCCAGAGCAAATGGGCCTAACAGACATTTATAGAACACTTTATCCCTAAATTACCAAATATGCATTCTTCTCATTAGCACATGGAACATTCTCCAAAATTAATCATATTTTAGGCCACAAAACATGGCTCAACAAATTCAAATAAATGGAGTTAATTTTCATTTCAGGACCTAAAACCATGCCCAACCTGAAGAAGGGGCTCAATGAGTAACTTTCTTTGATCACAGATTTAATCACTGTTTGTATGTTTATTTTCTATTTGAGATTCTTCTTCTCTTATGACTTTTTAAAAAATATGTTACCCTGATTCGATCATTACAAAATGTATACATGTATCAAAACACCACATTGCACCCCATAAATATGTACAGTTATCAGTTGCCAATTAAAACTAAAACCAAAAAATTTTAATGTAAAAGCAAAAAACTTCCTAGTATTTCTGGGATGATGTTTTATTTTTTTCTTACTGACTTTTGAGAACTATTTTTCTTTGTCCCCAAACCTTTAATAATCTTCATCATTATCTAAGTTTTCCATCATCGCCTTTTGTTTTCCTAACTACATAATCATATCATTATCCAATAATGATAATTTTAGAACTAATTTTCCCCCAGTTATATGCCCCTAGTTCATGTCGCTTTTCTATTGATTAATCTTCATATCCAAAAAGATGTTATACTACTAAGGCAGAAAGTTGGGAATTCCTTGAGAGCAGGCTGCAGCCAGACAGCAAATGTTTCAGGTGCACTGGCAACTTTTTTGGAAAAAATTCTCTGATAACTTTTACAATTTTTCCAAAAGTTGCCTGCTTCTTTCTTCTCTTGATCTGGGTTTTACAACTGATCTTTTCCCCAAACTGTCATTTTATCCAGACTTTTTAAACTATCAGCATGGCTGTACATTAGATATTTTCATCATTTGCTAATCTGTTTGCTGAATCTTTTTGCCCATTTATTTTTGTTTGCCTTGAAATTAGATTTTTTGTGCTCCAGGCACTGTCAAAGAGAAGTAGTGTGCACTCACAGAGACTCCATGGACACTGGGAAGCTTCTGTCAAGGAATTACAGGAGGAACATGCCATACGCTTGAACTTCCCACGATTAACCAGGCTGAGTGCTCCACAGTCAGACCATGGAACACTGAGTTTTCCTCCCTCCTGTGCCACATGCCAAGGCCCCACCAGCTGAGTCCTTTCTCATGATCTAGTCTCCACGTGAAGCACAGAAGTGAGAAGTATCCCCTCACAAAGGCCAGAGGTGTTGTGATCAACGTTACCCAATGCTCTCAAGAGACGAAGAGTGAGACTAATCCCCCCCAGGAGTTTCATGAGGACGGGGGAAGAGGACTCACTGTCATTCCCACCAGACATGACATTTGTCATGCCTCTCACTCCTGTCAGCAAGAGAAATAAGGTTAAGTGACAGATTCTGGCTCAATCTGTTCAGGCTGCTATAACAGAACACTTTAGACTGGGTGGTTTACAAACAACAGAAATTTAATTCTCACAGTTCTAGGGGCTGAAGAGTCAGAGATCAAGCAGCCAGCAGATCTGGTGTCCGGTGAGGGCTCATTCATCACTGACAGTGCTTTCCCACTCTGTCCTCACATGCTGGAAGGGACAAAGCAGCTCTCCGAGGTCCCTTTAATTAGGGCGCTGATTCCATGCATGGGGGCTCCACCCTCATGACCTAACACCTCCCAAATGCCCATCTTCTTATACCATCACCTTGGGGGCTAGGTTCCAACATCTGAATATGGGGGCGGGGGAGACACAAACATTCAGACCACAACCTACACTATTCAGGAAAACAACACTTATCTTAATTCATCATAAAAAGATAATAGTGGCTGATTCACTATAGTTTGTCTTTTGGATAGATGATAGATGTTGATCGGTAGATGTGTTTCTGGGAGGCATGACCTCAACGAAAAATAAAGTCAGTAAAACACATTTATTCTCAAATTCTAAAAGCCCAGGATACCTGGGATATAGACCACAAGTCTAGTTATTACCTAAAATGACTGAAATAAGGAGAGTCAACATTGCAGCTTATCTAGAGCTTTGGGATGAAAGTCTGTAGAATTTAGGGCAAAAGCAGAAAACTGCCCTATGGCCATATAATAAATACACAAAATACAAAATCTGTAGATTGTGTCCAACTGCCTTAATGCATCTGGTTGCACTTAAAGTTTGTGTAACATTCATGTGCTAGAGCTAACAACAGTTGAAAACAGAAATCTGACAATACCAAAATCATTTTCTTTTTACCATACATGACAGACACATCTCTTAGTTTCCTCACAAGTTAAAAAACAACAAACTTGTAAGAGTAGGACTGCTATATTAAACATTATATTGTAAGAAAATTATGTACAGCTTTTAGTAATAAATTTTAATATCTAATATAGAGTAATTAGTGGTAATACTATATAATGACTATTGTAAGTAATTTCATTGTAATTATAAATTATTAGTTTATAACTTATTAAAAATAAATAGTTAATAAAATATTACCATTAAATAGAAAAATCTTACAAGAATAATGTATTATTTATTTGGGAATAAAACACCTAAGTATGAGAATAGCCAGCTCCAAGAAGTCTGAAACTTAAGAGTTTTAACTTATCTACATTACTTTGTTTAGTTATTCAAGGAAATCCTGCTCTCCTTGGCTAGCAAAGGTTTACAGTTTTGCTGTTAGTAAAATTTATAGATCTTCCTGATGCCCTAAGATGTTGTTGTATCCTAAGGACAGCAGGAGGACGGCAGGACAATGGGGTGTGGTCACCCTGTCACCGTCACCGCACAGGAGGAAGAGCCCATGACACCACCCCTGCCCCCACCCCAGGGAAGCAGGCATGAACGCAGCATGAGGTCACCGCCTCTGACCCAGTAGGCCCTAGGAACCACGTTTCAGGCTTGAGAGCAGAAAAAGCAGGAGACGGCTCAATGCAAATGACTTTTTTCATGCAGGAAATAAAATATTATATTTTTTCCCTAAAGCTAATCTCTTTGTGTGTCATCAAAGAACAAGTGGATACTATCTAAGTCTATGCCCAATATAGAGACTAAATCTCACTTCAGAATCTGCATATACATAGGTATCAGAACGGGATGTACCACAGATTAAATTTAAACCTTCGTCCTCTACCAAAAAGACGCGTGCTTCCTCTCTGCTTTTGGAAAGGCCCATCTCAGAACAGGGAAAAGAAACCCACTTATTATAGGTCTTACTTAGCATATGTTCAAGAACGTTGCAGGCACTTGGTGTATTATCTCATTAACCCACAATCGACCCATGTATACAGCACTTAATAAGTACAAAACAGAGGCTCAGGGAGGGCACACAGGTGGACATGGTCTTTGATCCCCTCTCCATGCCCTGTGCTTGCCCTGGGTTGGCCATGTACACACATGCCTCATCCTTTCTACCTACTCTTCCTTCAGGAAGTAACTATTAGTTATCACACTAAATACACCTGCCCATTTATGTATATCTGATGTAATTCTCAAACATTGATGGATGTTTTATTGTGCACACTTTTCAAATATGGGAAATAAAAAGAGTGATAGTCAACAGTTAGGAGGTAGAATGCGAGCCCAGGTCTGTCTTCTTCCATGACCCGTGATCACTCCCCTCTCGCGGCTCTGTCTGGACTGCGGGGGCATGCCCACCCCGTGTGGGCTCTTGTTACCACAGCGGTCCTGGCGCAGGTGAGAGAGCGGGAAGGAAGTGAGCCACTAAATGAGAAGTTGTATGATTGGAAATATAGTGTGAAGAGCAACCAGCTAGCAGGTCCTGCAAGATTTTGAAATTGTATGACCACATGATAGTTTACCCAAGTGAAGCTCTGATTGGTGAGACTGTAGGCTGTGGACCCACGTAAAGTAAAAACAAAGGAGCTACTTAAAGGCAAAGACTCATCAGAAGCTGGGCTGCCTGTGTTATTTGCCGGGCCTGGTGCTGAATAAAAGGGCAGGGCTCCTTGGTCAAAAATTGTTACAAACGTCAAGACAGAGACACCAGAGCACTAAACCAACTTGGGACCCTTCCGTGAGCACAGGGTGCACATCACGTGGCTGCCCTGCCTGAAAGCAGCTTGGCATTTCTCACCAGTCTCGCTCTCCCATAGCTGTACCTTCCCCAGAGCCTCAGCGCAGACCGGCTTCCGCCAAAAGGCCGCATGTCCGGGTGCAGGGGCCCTGAGGCAGCTGTCCTGTGGTGTGATGGGCAGGAGGTACCAGGGCGGCCCCCAAGCACATGGAGGACTGTCAGGGTCTGGCCATACCAGCAAACTCCAGAGTGCACAGTGACTTCCGTCCACTTGCAGGGGAAGCAGGGGACGAGGACGAGGTACAGTCAGAGACAGCCAGTGCTGGGAGGAGCAGAACCAGCCCTATGGGCCATTGTCAGGCCTTGAGCTAAATTCACCTGGTTAGAAGCGTCCCAGTTGAGGGTTGCCACAACCGGGCTGAGCACAGAAGTCACTTCACAGTGACAGTATTTAACCCCAACATCCCTGGGGAAGGATTTAAGGAAAATTTCAGATGATCATTTAAAAGGAAGACTTTTTTAAAAGGAGAATTACAGCACCCGCCTTCCCTCAGGGAGCTGACTAATGTTATCGATATGATTCTAAGCTATTAGTGCATATGACGGTTTCAGGTGACTGAAACCGTGTTTTTTTTCTCAGACAGCTAAGATCCCCATTTTTACAACCACAGGGGCCTGAGTGGAAGAGTAGAGAGAAGTGGGACCCCAGCTGCCCTCCCTGCCTCCCCTGGGGAAGGGTTGAGATCCGGAGCCCTGGGCTGCAGGCTCCTTGGTCCAGACACCCATACAGCTGCTGCTGCGGGGGCCAGATAGACTCCTGCCTCCGAGTATAGCCATGCCTAGGTGTCTGCTCATGAGGTTGACCCTGGGCCTGGCAGCTGCAGCTTGGGGGTGCTTCCCAGAGATTCTGAAGTCCAATTGTTCTAAGTTTGGAGGTTCCAGATTAGGGGGGTGGGGGTTGGTCCAGAAACCACCTCAGTGGCACCTCCCGGGAAGAGAGAGGGAGAGAGACTGGTCCTCCACACACTCATCAAAGTAAACGAGCACAGAAGAGGCATACGGCCACTTCCGGGGCCACTGGGGCAGCAGCCCTAAGGTGGGGCGTAGTGCCCTGGGCACGTTCTCCTGTGGGGCCACTTGCTGGAACCCCTGCTTAGGCTAGGGCAGGATAGACCCCCCTGTGGCTGGCTCCTGGGCCACGTAGGCTCTCCTTCACAGACTGTCTGAGCTACGACTTTGCTAGGTGCAGACAAGCTGTTCTCAATGCATTTGCTCAGACCCTTGCTTATCCGATTATCTCATTTTCTGTAATTCAGTTATTTCACAAACTAAATCCTTATTTGAGTTCAAAACATTTAGCAAAATGATTGCCAATTAAAACCTAACAGATCCAAATAAAGATAAAGTGCACACAATTAAAGGTTGTCTCCCAGTCTGAGGTAATCCATCCTCATTCCATTTTCAGCCCGGAAAGAGATTCACACTCCCTCTCCCAGATCAGCAAAATCGGTAGCAGCCCAAAAGCAAAGCCAATTTCATTTTCAGCTTGTCTCTTTTAAGACAGAACCTGACCATGACTCTCAGGTGCTAAAAATTGACTGTTTTTATTGAGGATCCTTACAAAGTATAAACTAGAAAAACTTAAAACTCTGCATTGCTAAGTATGTATCAAGTATTGAAAATTCCCTTTCCCTTATTCAGTAAATGGAACCTTAGTACAAAGGGAACGGCCCTTGTCTTCTGGCTGAAGTTTTTCACATGCAACAAATATAAGAGAACAGAGAATCATGGACACACATTGGAGTTTTATAATTAATTATGATATGACCATAGAGCTCCCTCTAAGCCAAGCCATGAGCACATCTTTTTAATCAACATGACAGTCAGTGCACAGGAATCCCAGTAGTGAAGGCCTTGGGCCTCATTTTGCTCAGTGATTCTACAGGTACCCATGAGACCTGTGAGGGGATATTTACCAAATGAGGCAGAAGTGCACCCCTGGGCTTACCCCTCAATGCCAGTAACATAACAACCACAAGACTGGAAAGTCTCAAAGAATATAGGAACACCTGGCCAGAACGTTCCTTCAGAACACAGTGGCCCAAAGATACCCAGACGTTGGATCTAAATTGAATATGTGATGGTTTATCGCTGGAGAGGAAATGAGCATGAAAAATTGTGCAGAAATGAACTGAGCCGGCTGATGCCATATGGTCTCACTGCATACGTCATCCTACATCATCTCTCACCGCTTTCGAGCATTAAGGAAAAGAAACAAAAACTCTTTCCCTAAAGAAAGCTTTAAAATAAGTAACAAAACAGATAAAACAAGAGAGAAATACAGCCCCACAATAACACTTCCCTTTGGATACTACTTTGCCTGAAAACATCAAATTACTCTGTTTGAGAGCCGCAGATGTGCCTGATTACGTCCTACCCCCGAAAGGAGAAAGCTGGAAGATAGCAGTAAAATGAACATTCTCCTCCACTCCAAGACTGGACTGATATTCTAATGGTATGTACATATTTTCCCTCCAAAAAGCATACCTCCTGCATCCAAGAGTGCTGAAACACCAACATGCCGTGACTTTGAGAGCGGAGTTCAAAGAATTTGCTATCAGTATATTAAAGAGCAGAAGCAGTGTAAAGGATCAGCTTTCTCCCGCAACACGGAGCTGTGAGTGGAAGATGGAAGAGGCAGCAGGGCAGGTGCAGAGAGATGATAAAGATGCATGAGCCCGACCACACGGTGCGCACGTGGTAAAGGCAAATCCACGCTGTCCTCACGCTGCTGGGGAATATAGCAATGAGCCAGGGAGCACTTGAGTAAATAGAAATAATTTTAAGACGTGTATACGGATTCAAGGGCATCGCTTGTGGCACCCCAGCATACTCTCATGACACTTCCTTCTGAACTTGGAACTCTCTACAGTTCTCACATTTGTCCTCATCCTCCTTTGGCACAGCAAACATAATTAGCATCACCATTTACAGCTGAAGAGATTGTGACTGTGTTCCAAAGTTAGCCAGTATTTCTCCATGCATTTAGAACTAATTAGCCCAAGGATGGGGACTCGGTTTTGCGGCCAAGTGAAGACAAGGCACTCTGCAGAGCACATGCTGCCTCCAGAGCGCAGAGACCTGGCACGGGTCTGGGCCACTGTCACACTGCACTTGGTTCCCTTTCTCTGAAAATACGCCAGAAATTCCAACAGCATGGGCTCCATGAGGACAGAATGAGATAATATGTGTAAATTGTTTGGCACATGTTGAGAACTCAGTTCGTCCTAGTCCCTTACTCTTTCTCCTTCAATGAATGTGCATCTGCTTTTGAGAAAGGGAAACAGCACGACTGCTGATGTCCCTCGATACCCAGCAATCTCAGCAGATATATGGTTTTATTCTCTGGGCCAAAGCTGCTTAAATTGATTGTTGCCAAGGCATATATCATTTCACTCATTCTAGATAGTTTATCTTGCATAGATGCAAGGTGCACACCAGAAAGAGAAAATGGATGAAGAGACACCATTAGGCCGTGTGCATATCAGTAAGGACAGACAAGCATACGGAACTGACTTTCTTAAGTTTGTGCACCTGGTCAGGGCAGTGGGACACTGTACCCTCGTGGAGTCTCTGGGGTGTGCCCTGCAGCCCCCTGCACAGGACTTTGCACTTGCAGCTCACTCCTGTGATATCCAGACACCACCCCTTCCCGGCTAACCCCTGCCCACCCCTCTGCACTCACAAGTCCCTCCAGGAACACTCCAATAAGCCTGATCAAGGTCAAGCTCCTTTATAACATCGCTTTGGAGCTTCTCATTCCATTTCTGCAAATAACTCATCTGGATTCCTGTAATAATCTATTTCAGAGGTTACATGGGTTCATGACTACTGTTATCTTCTAGACTTCCTCTCCTTGGTTTCAGAGACTACATCTGGTTTTGCCACTAGAATAATGACTGGCACAAAACATGCTTGTGGTCTACCATATTCCAAAATAGCTCCTGTATATCTCCCCCTCCCGGCATTCAGACCTTGAGTATATCCTCTCCTTGTGTGGAGGCTGGACCTAGTGACATGCTCCTAACAGAATATGGCCAAGTGGCAGGATCTCACTTCTGAGGTTAGATTATAGAAATTTGTCTCCCTGTCCTCTCCCCTCTTTTACTCCCCCTCCATCCCCTCAGATAAACCAGCTGCCCTGTGGGGAAACCCACACTGCAGGAACTGAGGGAGGCCAGGCACAGGCCAGTGAGGAATCGAGGCTCTCGGTCCAACAGCCTTCGAGGGACCGAATCCACCACAGCTGTGTGAGTGGTCCTGGGATGCCTGCAGGCCATTTGTAGCCTGTGAGAGATCCGGAAGCAGAGCAGCCAGCCATGTCCTGCCCAGATCCCTGACCACGTAAACTGTGAGATAAGAAATGTGTGTCATTTTAAGCCACAGAGTGTTGGGGGAATTTGTTACGCAGCAATAGGTAACTAATCCACACTGTCAAAAGACAAAGACGGCAATAATTCTAGAAATCAGGCGACATCCCATTCTATAGGACAGAATGGGTGTTCCAATGAGCTGAGCAGAGGAGACTGACAGGGCTCAAGAAAGTAGAAACACGGAAAAAATAGCAGACAGGTCATTTCAAAGTTACCTTCCCTATTGGGTTACAGCAGAGGGGACGGGACTTCTGTATCATGCCAGCTCAGGTAAACTGGGCCCCTTCTGATTGGTTGCTGTGCATCTCCTGTTTTTTTGAAAACTGGCCCATTTCAGAGTTCAGTCTGATGACGTGGAACACGAGTGACTCTGTCCTGGTGTGGTGTGGCCTGCTGGTGTGCAGTGTAGGGACTCAGTCCAAACAATGGCCTCCTACACAGTTCCTTTAACAATACTTAACTGTATACTCCTAACCTGATGGAGAAATACATATTTACAACAAAGCCACAGGGAAAAAAAAGTGTTGTTCTGAGTGGTAGAAAAACAAAGTGTCCCACCAAATTTGATCCAGTCCACAATTCTGCCCCAGCTTTTCTAAGGAAGAGATGGTAGATATGAGAATTGAGCTGAAAAGATGGAAATCATCTCAGATGGGGAAGAGCATCCAGACAGAGGAAGGAGTGTGAGCAAGTGAGTTAGGTTCAGATGAAACAAAAGTCACCGAGCATGTGTTAAGGGCTGGCCGTTAGGGCAGGGCCCCTGCCCTCGACAGCTTATGACCTCCTGCCACATAGAGCCTACAGACAGGAAGGTAACAGTGACATCTGCCAACTATCTGGCACCTGTCTGCACAGGGCTCTGTCGTCACACCGGGGACAGTCCCGAGCCCAGCCCACAGTGATGAAGAGAGCCCTACCAAGAGCCGTCAGCCCGACTCGGGCCTGCTGGATGGTGAGAGTTAGCCAGGCACAGAGGAATGGAGCCTTCTCGGAGGAGGGTGCAGCCCCAAGTGCACTGTGGAGAGGCTGACACCAGCTGAGGAGAGTTTGCGGCTGAGCCTGGAAGCAAGTTGGTAGTGTGGAAATGATGTGAGCAGGCAGCCCGAGGAGTGGCCGGGAGCCCCAGGGTAGGGGAGGCTCCAGTGGAACCACACCAGCAAGACTTGGGGGAGTGTGGGGCACCGTGGAGGGCAGCAGGAAGCAGTGATGGCGTCTAAGGAAGGTGAGCCAGCGGTAACCACAGCACCACGTGAGGGGGCGATGGGACAGGCTCACACTGCCTGTTCTGAAAGTGGCTTGGCATCAATATCGAGGAGGGATGGAGGAGGATGTGTCTGAAATCCCGGAGCCATGGGAGAAGCTGCAAGCTCTAGGTCAGGGGTTTGCAGACTGGGATCCACAGCTCTAGAAGGTGGACGGCCCCCTGAGTCGCGGGGAGGAGGCCCCCGCTCCTACCTCCTGCTTGCATCAGAGAAGCTCCAGCTTCATCCATATTACATGTTGGGATTCTGTGTAAGATTTTAGAGAGAATAAAGGGTAGTTGGGAGCTTCTCTACTGAATTTCTCTGGTCCAGGTGAAGACAGTGAGGAGAGTTGGGACACAGTGGGCACCCACGTGGGCAATCCCTTGCATCAAGCTTGGCCACCAGCATGCTGTTCCTTACACACAGATGTGGCCTTCAAAGAACCATGTTCCCTGAGGTCGGCTTTGGCTCTCTGCCTCAGTTTCCTCTGAAGAACTCAAACAATATAAAACAAGATCCCAACCAGGAGACCTGCATTGCATGTAGAACAGGGATACTTTGAAGAACACCATCCTTCCTTCATCCATGTGAAGACCCATCAGAAGAGGTCGCGCCCTACCTCAAGGACCTCTACCAGGGAGGGATGGGACAGCAGTGGCCTCTCTCTGCAGACCTCCTAAGGCCTAGGATGAATATATTTATCCTCTTTATAGGTCTTCTGAAGGCTCAGAGAGGAGCTTAGAGATCAAACTTTATGCTGGCAAATTACCTGGCCAGCATGTCTGGTGATAAGACACACGCAGAAAGTTAAAGACCCAAGATCAAAGATGATTCCAAGTATTTGTCACTTTTATGATTAATTTAGTAAATGAACATGCTACTAACAATGTGGAAACCAAGAGGAGGAAGTTTATTTAGAGGAATGAGTTAGGGGATGTTCAACTAAGAATGTACTGAGTGACAGACATTTACATGAGATCTAGGAGGAAGGTAGAAATCATGTCTGCAGCTCAGGTTAAAAAAGATTTAGGTCAAAAAGTATACACACCCACACACACTCAAAAGACACTAAAATTACAGGAGTTTTAAAATACGGAATGTTGTAAGTGGTGCATATATAACATCTAAATTTCTCTCTTTGCAGTGGTTTTCAGTCCATTCAGCATTGCTAGACAGAAAATTTTTCAGTAAATATAATCTACAAATGCTACTTGAATATCGGATATTGGAAGATTTTTCTCCAGGTGTGAGATGTCAGGCAGGAGGGCATGTCTCAGAGAGGCTAGCACCCACTCCTCACAGAAACAAGGTCTTGCTGGTCTATTTCATCAGGCTGCAGTTATTCAGAACAGTTTCAGAAGGAGAAGAAAGGGGAACTGGCTTCACACAGTCCCTTCCCGTCTCATGGAAATTCCTTTCCAAAGCTTAAACCTTAATTGCTTTCCTCATTTAAATGTCTTTCTCAAAATTTCTAACTTGTAACTTGGCAGCTCAAAAAGAGAAAAAGGAAAACAGTATTTTAATACTTTTTTTGATAACTCCAATTCATTTTCATTTCCTTGCATGGTTCCAAGGACGCATCTATCTTTAGACTGTGGTATTATGAGAGGGAAGGACGGCAGAGATTAGAGCATAGAGAAACAAAAGGTGAGTGATTGCAAATCATTGGCAAAATTAATTATTGGTAGGAAATTTTAAGTGTCTTTAGTATCATATCAGATTTTCCTTTGTGTCATGGACTCATAGACTCATAAAGCATTTGCCTTGGAAGAGACAAGAGGAGGCCACCACATGCTCATGTTCTTCTCCTGCACAACCACACTGGCACCTCTATCTCCCGGGGACATGCCCAGTAACTTGGGAGCAGTCAACTCTGCCCTGTGTGAGTGAAGGAGCCATCATCTGCCACCAAGGCCCAAGCATTTGCTTTTCCCGGCTCTGTCCCTTGGCAGAATTTCAAGGGCTCTCCAGGGGACAGAGAAGAGCAAGCAGGATGGTTTGCATGGACGGGGTCTGGCAGCCCAGCACCTGTCATGGGTTGCCGTGAACGCAGCAAATGGAAATGCACCCTCTGGACCCCCTGCTGCCGGGGACGCCAGCCTCGTCCTACCACGTCCAGCCCTTCTCTGCCATCCCAAGCTGTGGGCAGCACCATGCACAGAGACAGGGGCTGAGGGGCAGTTGCACCACCCAAGTGATTTCTCAGCCAAGGCAGGGAAAGGGGAACCCAGCAGAATTAAGTGAGCCTGGCGGGAGTGGAAAAGGAAGAGAGTCTCCCTGAGGAGGAACTTCCTGGAAAGATAAATAAGAATTGATCCTCCCAGGCTCCCAGTCAGATTTCAGGGGCTTCACGGGAGCGACTGACAACGTATCATCATTAGTGACCCCTTAGGGTGAAGGTGAAGGGCAACTCCCCTTCATGCCTACAAAGTCTGATATTTACTTTTAGACAGGCCTCAGGAATATAGCTCTGCCTTGTAAAAAGCTACAGAAAACTGACAAAAGAAAATTCTGTGCTTCCCTGATGGCCGCAATGCTCTGTCACTGAACAGGGGTCTTCCTCAGAGCTGAGTGGAAAATGGACTTGGGGTTTGAAGAGGCAAACGTGGTGCACTCCTCTTGCCATCTTCATAACATCTTCATACTTCTGGAATTTCCTCCTGTGCAGGGATTCCTTCCACACAGCCTTGGAGCAGCACGCAAGGACCTGGGCTGCTCACCCCATGGTGCGGCCAGCAAGGAAATGGTCCAACTTCAGGCCACCCCCACCTCCTGGACATTCCTCTCTCACTCAATGCAAGCATCCCAACATTTCTGTAACAGGCGAACCCCAGGTCCAGCTCCCACAGTCTGTCTTTAGTCAAGCTCCCAATCCTTCTCTGAAGCCCATCTGCGCACTTCCCTGTAAAACCCAGTTTCAGCAAAGTCCCTGCTAAACTCCCCACCCTTGATGCCCAGTCACCCTGGGTATCTGACCACCCTGGCCCGCCTTCTGCAGGAGCCCTGTTGGGTTGGCTCAGCTGGAATTTTCCCCAGGCGATGTCTCCTCGAGGCAATTTTCCACCCACAGACCCCCTGCTCCTTGGCCGCAAGTCCCCACTGCCCTTGCTGTAGAAGAAGCAGAGCCCGGCTCTATACTGGAATCTCTTTTCCACTATTGACCTTCACCACTTTAACTTCTGCAGCTCTGGTTTTCTTTGAAAAGTGTTTTCCCTCCAAAAAAGAGGAGCACCAGAGAGATGGTGCTGTCCTCTAGAGACCACAGCTTTCTAAATCAGGCACTGACCAGGCACGATTCAAGAATCACTAAATTACGCTTTTTCCTATTGACCTTTCCCTGCGTTTCGAAAACCAAGGCAATCTTCGTGCATCCTCAGACGCCAGCACCTATCTCAGTCTCCAGAATTTATCAAAGATCACGGATGCTGGCTCTGTGTTCATGTGAACAGACCCTTTTAGGGTCCTGCAATCAGGATTTGTCTGGATGGGGATACTTGTATTTAAAAATAAACGACTTCTTTTAATGTCAGAATTGAATTCTTAATATTTATCATGTCCTTTCCAGTTTGAAGATTATTTCCTTGCAAATGAATTTCACAAACCTGTGCCACTTATTAATCCTCTTCTACGTGCACAGCGCCCCTGGGAATCACAGTAGGAGCCAAAAAAAGCTACTCTGAGCAGGGCCCTCTGGAGCCGCTTATGACGTCAGGGGCCAGAGAGACTTTCGGCCTACAAGGATGTAAGGAACGACCACCTGAGTGACAGAACTGAGGGGTTTTCATTTTTTTTTTAATTGTAAAAGTAGCTGACAGAGGACTCAACTGAACAGTGGTGGTGGTGGTGGCCGTGTCCTCTGGCAGCCTTGAAGAGGGAACGTAATTTTCCTAGAAAGAAAACTCAACAGCCCGTCCAGGAGGAAAGCAGGCTGAGGAAAGGTGTGGCACAGGTGAGGGCACCTGGGGAAGGTGTTGGCTTGTCCTGCGGGAGGCGCTGCGTCTGCGAGCCTGGCTGGTGCAGGCGAGGCGCCGTGCTGGGCTGGGAGCCTGCAAGCTCCTTCCAGGGGGCCACGCGGGGAGCTCAGGTCCAGGAGGGCCACTGCGGCCCCTGTGCAGAGGCTTATGGGAGAGAAAGAGCACTGTGCACAGGAAAGCTGACTAGGAAACCATGAAGGAGTCCAAGCTAAACACAACTGTGATGGAAGTAAGAAAAGACAGCAGAAAAAATTAAAGATGCAAACCAAGCAAGTAACTCCAGGAGGGAAGTCCCAAGGGAGTGGAAGGGAAAGTGGGAGGGCAGTGGGTGAAGAGAAAGGGTCAGAGTGTGAACGTGTCAGCCCCACGTGAACTGTGAATGCGAGAACATGCATAACCCCAGCCCGCTGTCCTGGAAGGGTACAGTCTCGTCCCCGAAGACCACAACCTCACTCATGAGAGCCTGTCCCCTCATGCTTTACACGGGAGGAAGAGGACATTGTACACCTGTCACTCTTTCTCTCCGTTGATCACTCTTTCCTTACTCTTCCCTGCTGACATTCCCACAGCTGAGCTCAGGCCTTTCTGACATTCTCGGTCCCTCTGCTGCTTGTGTCCCCTGCCCTCTGCCCTCTGCCCTTTCCCTTTTTGGGCAGAGCTCCCCGCACTCCCAAGTGGCCACACCACATGGCCCACATGTCCCCCCAGGCTCCCAAAAGGTTGGTTGATCCTGAAATGTTACTGACATGATTTGTGCAGCTTTTCAGGCCTTTCTGCCAACCCTAATATGCAGGGACCCAGTGACGCCAGCAGTGTCCAGGAGCGGTCAATGTGAAGAAAGAGCAGTGAGAAGCACCAGGCCCACTGCTGGACCAGAGAGGTGAGAAACTCACAGGACCCCTTGGCCTCAAAACCCGTTGCCACAAATGAATGTCTGGGTGTGGGGAGTGACAGGACCTTGGTACAGGACGCCATGGTTGAGGGGCCTCATAGGCCTGAGGGGAGTTGCCCTTCCCATTCATGCTCCTTGCACCACACCAGGGCACTTGGAAGGCAAGAACCGGGAAGCAGAGAGCAGCCCTCACCAGACACTACCCCTGCTGGTGCCTTGATCTTGGACTTCCCAGCCCTTAGGACTGTGAGCAGTAAGTTTCTATTATTTAAAAATTACACAGTCTAGGGTATTTTGTTCTAGCAGCCTGAACGGACTGAGACAGGCTGTTCTGAGACCAGTGACATAGTATGGACCACAACCTGCCTGGGAGAACTATATTGCTAAGCAGGGGTACAAATAGGGGAGCTGCAGGCACCCCGTGGCACCTGTGAGTCACAGCCAGGCTGGACCCCTGAGTCCTGAGAAGGGAGTGAAGGTCGGGGTGAGAGCCAGCCTCCCAGGCAAGCAGCAAGGCAGTGACATGTGGAAAGTAGCCCTCTTCCACAAGTGGACAGATCCTCAGAATATATTAATAGCATGGGCTGTATTATTGTCACACTTGGAGGCTGGAGGTCCAAGATCAAGGTGTCATCAGGGCTGGTCCTTCCGAGGGCCCTGAGGGAGAATCTACTCTGGGCCTTTCCCCTACTTCTGGTGGTTTGCTGTCAATCTTCAGTGTTCCACAGCTTGTAGACACATTGCTCCAATCTCTGCCTTCTGTTCACATGATGTGGACAGTTCTGTGAAGACACTAAACACATGGTTGTGACCACCCCATGAAGATTTCCTTATATGGGATTTGGGCAGGGAAGGAGGGTGGAGAGAGCTTGGGTATGAGAGCTCATAGGTGCCAGACCATAGGGGGCTTTGCAGACCATGGCGAGGAGGTGTTTGTGTT
>CAUYRT010059019.1:0-22905 GCA_963574885.1 Lepilemur ruficaudatus
GAGTTGAGTGAGGTGAACCACAAGGCCTTTATGAGTCCTCAAAACTAGCAGGTCCTTGGTTCTGAGTCTCTGAGATTCCTTAATTCTCAGCTTATAATTCCAAGAGTCTCAAATTTCAAATTTCAGATGCTGTGACTGGAAGAGGACAGGAAGGCCTTGGGTTGCCCCTGCTTCCTTGGGGGAGCAGAGACCTGCTGCTCACCACCAGACACCAGGGCGGCTGATTCCTGCAGAGGGGCCATGTGAGAGACTGAGGCAGGGACCCCCAGCCTTGGGGCAGGCACCCTCCCCAGGGCCTCCGGCTCCCCAGCTATGATGTGAGGGCTAAAGGTGCCCACCGCGGGGCCGTCCTGATCCTGGTGACGGCGGTGGAGGGGAATGCATGCCCGCACAGCTGCTCTCCTGGACCCCAGAGCCAGGCCTGGCAGCTGCCCATCCCTGCACCCCACACCACCCGCTGCCATAGCACTGGCCTGCTGTGTCACCTCAGGCAACTCACTTCACCTCTCTCAACCTTGCATTCCTCCTCAGTGAACAGGTTCTCCTAGCCAGTCCCTCTCCTCAAAATAACTGTGAAAAGTAAGTGAGACCACATTTCTACGGTGACCGGGCAGTAAGGTCGGACAAACCCAGAGAGGGTGCCTGTGTGCCGGCTTGGAGAAGCGTGGGCCCTTTAGTCACACTAACCCACTGGATCTTCGCAACAGCCCCGTGAGGGCGGCACCACCATCAGCCCCAACTCACAGATGAGGAAACGGGCTCCAAGGTTGCCCAGGGTCACACAGCCGGGCGGGGCGGAGGGGCTGGGTCCTCTGTCTCAACCCCGAACCCCATCCAGGCACCTTCAGGAGTGGCTGGAGGGCAAGCTGGGAGGGAGTGTCGGGGAGCAGAGACTCCTGGGGAACAGCGCACAGGCTGGGGAGGTTCTGTGGACGCTGTGAGGGGCTGCGCATGGCGGCGGCGGCTGCTCTGCAGGGCTGTGAGGCCTGGTTGGGCCGGGGTTTTGAAGCAGGGCTCATCCCAAGCAAAGCCACAAGTTCAGCCTCTGAAGCAGGGATCGACCCTGGTCTGGAGGGAGGAAGCCGCCTAGCCGGGGCCCACGGGTGGGGTGGGGACATGGCGCAGGCCCACTGGCCCAGAGCCTGGTCCGCCCACATGCCGAGCTCAGACCCTCCTTGCCCTCTGTCTAGAGCTGTGGAGAAGGACCACGGGGCGCCAAGGGGACCGTGGCCTGGGCTGCATCAGTGCCAACACAGCCCCATCAGTCAGGGGTTTAATAATCCCAGAGGGCAGGCTGGAAGGGGCTTCACAGAACCAGGCTGTTCCCTCTGCGAAGTCTGAGACTGGGAGAGGGCCAGGGGCTGCCTGAGGACACACAGCAACTCAGTGACGGAGACCAGACTAAACCCGGACACAGGCCCAGCCCCATCTACCGGGGCTAGTGCTGTTCCATCTGCCCCCAGCCCCGCCACCCTGCAGGGGAGGGAGACTCCAGACCCAGCACAGCTCAGAGCCCTCCCACCCCACCACCCCCAGCGACAGAGCCCAGACAGCACCTCCCCGTGGCCTCAGCATGGCTGTCTCCACACCCCCCACAGAGGCAGGTCTGGGCTATGGAGAAACAGGGGTGGTGGCTCCTGGCTGGGTGTTGGGAGACTGGGCAAAACCCAATCCTGGCCTCGACCGGCCACCTGACTATTCTGGGCCTCGTCCCTGAAAGCTGGTGGGAGGAGGGGTGGGGAGTGTGGGGAAAAGCCCAGGGAGGGGACTCAAGGCCAGGAGGGCAGGCACCAGGCAGGGCTCCTGGCACGGTGGGGTGGGGGGGTTGGGGTGCTCGCGGTGAGAGACTGCACACCACCGAGGCGAGGGCACACAGCTTTATTGGGGACCTGTAGCAGGCACAGCAGAGGCATTCGGCCCCCAGGGCAGAAGAAGTGGGGCAGCATGGGGGACAGGCAGTCTGGACTAACAGGGTCCCCAGAGCTGCAGGGAGAGGTCAAACAAAGTGGCAGAAGGCGGGCCACTGCCCACGAGCTGGCTTCTGCAGTCATCAGCGGAGAACAAGGAGGCCGAGGGACTCCAGGCACGTCCTGGAACATGCCCCAGAGCAGTGAGCTGAGCAAGGACCAGAGCTGCCCCACAGCCAACCTCCCACCGACAGAACCTCCTCCTGCGCCCCCGAGGTGGGGGCTTGCCCTCCCAGCAGCCCCAGCTCCAGCCCTCAGCATCTCTGTGCCCAGGGCCTGGGTTCCCCCACTGACTCTGCTTCGTGACGGCAAATGTTGCCGGCTGGCCAGGGACAAAACAGGGCTGGCCCTGAGACAGGGTGGTGGGGGCACTTGCTGAGGTGCCCTTGGCTGATGCCAGATGGCAGGTCAGGCCACCCGCTCAAAGGGGACCCCTGGGCCCGTGCAGCGTGCAGGGGAATGCGGCTCAGGGCCAGAACTGAGCCTGCTGGTAACTGTCGCACTCTCCCTGTCTGGATAGTGGGTTGCACCCGATGACCTCACAGGTCTGTGTTCTGACATCACCCCACTGCCACCGCTAGCCACTTCCGACCATCAGCCATCATCACTGCCCGCCAGGCCTCCCCCGCTGCAGCCCCCCAGCTCCACTAAAGAAGCCCAAGATGCCAACAGATGTTTCAGGATGAGACACTCGCCTGCCCTGACCTGTGAGCTCAAAACAGCCTAGCTTCCCAACAAGGGACACCGAGGCCCCAGAGAATCCACTGTGTCCAACTATTGGACCCTGGACCCCTCTACCCAGCTTCCCCCAGGCAGAGGGAAACCACTTTACTAAACTGCTCCCTGCTTCACGACACGAACCTCAGAGTCTCCTAGCTCAGGAGGCCTCCCCACTGAGGTCATCAGGACCCAGGCCCTGGTAAGAGCCACCCTTGAACCAGCAGCAATTAGACAACAGATAACCTAAAATCAGACTTGTTCGTAGGGCAGGTACAGACTTCTAGAATACATCCATGTGAATACAGCATGCTCTCTCTCAATGTATATGTATATGCACAGGCAGATCTGTGTGACCCCTCATGTTTCTCCTTCCACTTTGCCCCCAAAGTCATGCCCCGGAGAGCCAGAGATGAGCCTACACAGCCTCCTGGGAGCTAGCCACCCCCCACTACCCCAGTCCACCCCATAGCAACACTGCCCCACGTCCTGAGGGTGGCCGAGGCATCGTGGGACCACACTGGGCCGGTGCCAGGAGCAGCGCCTTCTGGGGGCCGCAGGCCGGTGCTGACCTCCAGACACAGGCCTTGGCAAAGGGCGCTGTGGCCAGGTGGGCAGCAAGTGGGGCTCTCTGCAGTCCCCAGCGAGGCTGCTCCCGTTGTCTCTGTCTCTCCATCTCTGGAGGAAGATGGATGGCTGGTTCTTCAGATCTCTCTGTCTGTCTGTCTGTCTTTTCTGGTCTCTCTCAGTCTCTCTCTCCCGCAATGAGGCTGAGAGAAGGCAGATGCCGACGGCCTCCCCATCTGCCACAACAGCCCCGACCGGGCCTCTAAAGTCTACAGCAGCAGTAGCAACGGCCAATCCAGCTTCTAGACTGTGGCGCCTGGGACTCTTCCTCCTGTGAGCTGGAGCGCAGGCACCAGGGAAAAGGAGAGAAGGAAGGACGTGGGACTCAGGGGGCCTCGGGCCAAGCTGGGTACAGCTGAGCAGCTAGAAGAATGTCCCCCAAACACACCTGGGGACAGGAGGTGCAGGCAGGGGAGAGGGCGGGGGGGTGAGAGGAGGGGTGGCAGCGAGCGGCTGCCATCAGAGCTGGCTGAAAACCACGGAGACCTTGAGGTTGGTGGGCTCCACCCCCTCGCCAAAGGTGATGAGGAAGTACATGACCTTGCGGACCTTGGCCAGATCTGACAGGCGCTCCCCAAACTCCAGGGCATCAGCCTCGTTACAATCCATGACATCCGAGTCCTCCTTGCGCCAGAAGATGGCCGCAGGGTCCAGCAGCTGGCGCGTCATGAGGTTGGTGAGGTCCGGCGTCCAGTTCTGCGAGGTGCCGGTGATGGTGACCTTGCCTGGCTTGTCCAGCACGACGTTCCAGCGCTCGAACTGCAGCTTCTGCTGCTGGACGAAGTCCAGGCGGTACACGGACTCGGCCGGCCGCAGCAGCTTCTCCCCGTCTTGGCGCTTCTCCCCGCGCTGCTTCAGGCTCTCCACGCGCAGCCGCATCTGCCTGGTCAGGTCCTTGTCCAGGACCAGCGGCATGTCTAGCTGTGGCTGCTGCGGCCCGTCCTCCGCCATGGCCCAAGTGCTGCTGCTGCTGCTGCTGCTGCTGCTCCCGCCAACGTCAAAGAGCCAAATAGGCTGGGGCCTCGGCCCGCCAAGAGAAGAGGCCACCAAAGGTGAGCCCCGCCTACCCTTCCGCCCTCCCCTTTCCAACCCTGTTCTCAAAACAGGGTGTGTGGGGGCGTGGGAGTCCCCACCCGCCTCCTCGCCACTCCTGCAGGAGCGAGAATGCAGGCACTGCAGGCAGGCGGAGGGTGGCAGGCTCCGCGGGGACCAGATCGCTGATGTCAATTGCTGTGGCAACCACCCTGACTACCAGGGACGGCTGGGAGCTGGCTTACTGTGAAGAAGGGAGCACTTAACACCGGCGGTGTCAGGGAGGGCGGAGGGGAGCACACGCTCACTGCAGGGACACAGGCCAAAGACCACCAGGAGGGCGCAGGAAAGCACGGGCCGGAGAGGGCTCTCTTGATTTGAGATCCGAAGTCACCCAAGTCAACCAGGGAGCCTCCCTTGCCTCCTCCACCCCCAATCACCAAGTCCTGTCAATTCTGCTTCCCAAATAGCCTGGAACCCTCTCCTACGTTCCCACTGCCAGGACCTCAGCCCAACCACCATCATCTCTCGCCTAGACCCCTGCTTCTGAGACTTGAGTGAGCATCAGAATCACCTGCAGGACTTAAAACACAGATTGTTGGGCCGTCCCAGAGCTCTTGATTTAACAGGTCTCTGAGAGCCCAGCATCTGCATTTCTAACAACCTCCCAGGTGACACTCATGCTGCGGCCTGGGGCTGTGCTGAGAGTCACTGACCTAGAGGAGTCTGGCTCGTTGGCCCTGCCTCAGCCCTAGCCATGGCAGCCACGTGACCAGGTTTCACTTCTGCTAAAATCCCACCACTCATTCCCCCTGCACTGATCTTCAGTGTCCGCCAGGAGACCTGGGGCCAAGGAAGGATCTGGCAAAGTCTCTGTCCCCAGCACTTCAGGTGGAACCAGAAGCTCAGCTATTGTAAATGGGCAAATGGTAAAACTGGAGTGTGTGAGTCTAATTGGGGGGTGGAGGAGAGGGACCTCTGCCACAACATGCCACACTCAGAAAAGAGGACAGAGTCACAGGCCAAGGTGTAACAACTGAAAACAATCTGAAGGGTCAAGTGGACCACAAGCACAGTCAATTGCTAGATGGAGGCTAAGTAAATCAGTGGGATCTTGGGCTACCTGAACAGCAGGGGCGCCTAGGCAGACAGAGCACCTGGCCCTGTTCAAACAACACCCCAAGCCCTGGGGTCAGTTCTGGTGGCCACTGGCAGTAATTCCCCAAGAGTGTTAGAGAGAACCACATAGCTGCATGTTAAATTGCCTGACCCCCACAGAACCTTTTACTTTGCAGCTGCAGGGGCAGAGGAGGGGGAACAACTTGGCTGAGGAGCTATGGTGGGGGCTTCCCTTTCCTCCATAAGGAGCTGTTTCTACCCTTCCTAGTGCTGCATTTTGCTTTTTATTTGTATGTGTGCTTAGTTTCTGCCTGCAATGTGGAAGTCCCGAGAGGGCAGGCACTGCGTCTTGCCCATCACTCTAAGCCAGCACCCAGCACAGGCCTTGCCACGCAGGAGGCCTCAGAGATGCTTGCTGGATGAATCACTGGACAATTGACAAGGGGACAGGGGATGTGATGGACCATGGGGCCCAAGGACAACAGAGGAAGGTGGACAGGTGGGGAGACAGTACATGGGCACTGGCTGGGGCCAAAATGAGGTTTAGGGACAGGTGGGTCAGGGCTGGGGAGTGAGCAAGAGGCCTGGAAGGTGAGGTCAGAGAGGTGGAGCTGTTGCCTGAAGACCTCCAGGGAGAGCAGGTCCAGGCCCAGGCCGGGACTGTGGCAGCAAGTGGCAGAGGTGGCTGAAGGTGAAGGCTGATGGAAATGAAACCAGGAACTAAGACCACGGTAACAGGGGATGGGGGAAAGAGGGCAGACACACAGACACAGTAAACCTGGGAGACAGCAGGACTTGGGGTAGAAAAGGCTGGGAAGGTGGAGGTGCCAGGCACTCTGGGCCTGGGTGACTGGCTGGGGCTGCCGGTTGGCAGGGGACAGCACTGCAGTGGGCTGGGGGGGGCCAAGTGGCTTGTAGGAGCCAGGCGTGTGCATGAGGGAGTCACGTCTGGAAGCAGCAGTGGGCAAGAGGATCCCCTATTACTGGACCTTTAGTGATGAGGACTGATCACTGACACAGGGCCCCTGGAGAGGGCCTGGTCTCACCTGGGCAGAGGGGCACCGACCTACAGGTCTGGGTGGCTTCAAATCCTGTATGCACCAGCCCCAGGCAGCCTCAAGGATGGGGGTAAAGGTGGCTTTCCAGAGGGGCACATGTGCTGAGGGATGGTGGCCCTGAGTCTGAGGCTGAGTGTCACCAAAATGGGGGTGGGGAGGATGGGGAAGGGGTGCTGAGCAGCCCCCCAGTTGCCCTTCCATGGAGAAAACAGTGCGGGGCGGGGAGGCCCTGCAGGGCAACAGGCCCACCAGGCGAGGGGTGACAACAAACAGGGCTGCCAGCAGGGATAGAAGAGGAGGAAAGGCACCGTAATGAGCTCCCTGGGGGCTTATGGCCACAGCGGCACAGGAGGCAGAGTGCAATTAGCAGAGAACACTCAGCCCCCCAGGGACCCAAGCTGCTGGAGACCAGCAAGGCCAGGCACCCACATGCCCTGCAGTAGGAACCTTTGGCCCAGAGATATACTCAGGCCTGCCCAAGGTAGCACCGCGTCAATGATGAGCCTCCCGCCTGCGAGTCCTGGGCCCCTCTCCCACTGGCCAGCGGAGCTGCACAGACCTGCCTGGGTCAGGCCGTGGCGGGACACACAGCAACCTGAGGGGCCCACCTCCAGGTGATTGGCCGACTCATTCCCAGGAGAGGACCCAGCGTGGTCAGGCCCAGCCCCACCAAAAGGCCCAGGAGGTCCAGGGCGCCAAGGCCGACTGTGGAGCTGGTCAGCAGCTGGGCTTGACAATTTGGGGAGGAGCTCGCTCTGTACCCAAACCTCTCCAGAGCCTTCTCCATGCCAGGTCCCCGCTGGGCTCGGCAGGAAGATATAAGCTGGGCCGGCTCTGCCCATGGGGAGCTCACCTCAAGAGGGGAGACGACAGATAAACAGGCAATTACACGGCAGGGCAGGAAGTGGGGGGCCCGCCCTGCATGACTCCCAGGTGCCCTCCAGCCCCAGACTGAGCCCTGTCCTAACTGGGGCTCTGAGGCAGGACTCGGAGAATGGGGTCACAGCCCACAAGCTGGGGAGTGGGGACCAGCCCCACACTGGGAGGACAGTGCCATGCCCTGACCCTCTCTGGGCCTCGAGGCCCATGAGTGACACGATCCCACACGTGGCTCTCTGAGGCCCTCCCAGTTCAGATGCCCAGGAATGCCCAGGTCTACAGGTTGCCACAGTGGCCTTTGCCGAGGCCCTGAGTGCCCTATAGCAGGACCATCGGGGCCAGCCCCAGGGACGCCCACCCTGGGGTGCCTTTCAGAGGTCAGACGCCTGCTAAGGAGACACGAGTGCAGGGCACCTACCACAGCCCCAGCCTTAGCCGAGGGCACAGCTCCCTCTGATGGATGGGGACACCTTAGAGGACAAGGGAAACCCTGTTTGCACAGGACACCGCATGTTAGTAATCACAACACCGGCGCCATTCGCTGAGTGCACCGCACAAGGTGCTTTAAGTACAGTCTCTCATGTCACCCTCACCACTCCCCGAGAGACAGCTACTCCGATCCTCCCAACATTGCAGACAAGTAACCTGAGGCCAGTTACAAAGCTACCAAGCGGTGTGGCTGGGGCTCAAACCCAAGCCTGGGACACTTAGACACCCAGCGCACCAAGGCCCACGGCCAGCCCCTTCCCAGGGACAGCAGGAAGGGCAGGGCTGAGGAAGGGGCAGCACCTGTGTCTCTCCCTGCCATCCCTGCCTGTGATTCTTCAGAGAGCCAGGGCCCGGCTCTGCTGCAGCCTCCACCTCCCGCCGCCCCAGAAAGGGAGCTCTGAGCATTGGATTTAAGAGCCACACTGCCCAGTGCTGCCACAGGAGGACGAACTGGCAGGACCAGAGCCCATTCTTTCCAATTCAAGCCCTTCAGCCCTGGTCCAGAACACCAGCAGCTTGCAACCAGGAATTACAAAGCTGGGCATGGTCCGAACCACCCCTGCTGAACAGCTGGGCAAAGTGAGGCCCAGAGAAGGCCAGCGACTGGCCCAAGTCACACAGCACGTTACTGGTAGGGGTCTCCTGAGCCTCCTTAGAGGTGTCTCCACACTGCAGGCAGCTTCCACATTTCACAAGGGTGTGTTCCACCAAGTGGCTCAGGGACACAGTGGGTCCCCAACAGCAGGGAGGGGATGCATCAGAATCACCCTGGGAGCTGCACAAATTTCCAGCACCGGCCCTTGGGACCCCCAGCTGGTGGGGAAGGGAAGGCAATCCTGATACTCGGCCAGTGCTGGGGCCCCAGCCTCACTCCCACCCCATCCCTGGCACCGGCTTTCAGAAAGCCTCATCTGCCACGTTCAGGCTACACCTGTCTGGCAGCAAGGGCTGCAGGCTGCGTTAACACCCCCGGTTCCCCAACCCACCCTGCCCCAGGCCTCACCTTTTGCCATAGCGAATCCCGGGAGGCGAGTGATGAACAAGCTGCCACAAACCAGCAGTTGCCCACCTGGCCCTGGTGCAGGTCATGGGAGCTGATGCCATCCACAAAGAGGCGGGGGTCCTCGCAGATGTCCTGTGGGAAGGTAAGGGGAGACCGTGAGGGACCGGGGGACACAGGATGCCTGCAACAGCATAAAGGAGACCTCATTGTCAGCCTAGAAATTCATCTGCCTCCCCTGCAGACTGGGGGGCCCCACGTGGCCTGTCTGCTCCCCCAGAGCCTGCCTGGAACGCCCCCTCCCCTTCCCTGGCTGGAGGGTGCTCTTCTGCCAAAGGTTTGCTGACGGGCGAACACTGTGGAAGGACCTCAGCACCACCTTCTTCCTGCCCTCTGCACCCCCACCAGCTAGGGTCCAGTCCCCGTCACTCTCCTGTACCCACAGCCCGCAGTGCCCACCCGGGCAGCTCTCGGGCCCAGTCACGAGGAAGTGGTGTAGGGGTGCAGCGATGAGACAAACACCAAAGTCACACATGAGGGGCACTAGGTACGGGCAGGGCGGGGAGCTGACGGGCCAGGCCCCGCACGGCACTTCCTGCGTGCGGTCTCGGCAGATCCTCACACCGCCGGAGGAGCATGGGGCTGGCTGTCATTCCATTGTGTGGATGAAGAATGGAAGTTCAGAGAGGGGCAGTGACTTGTCAAAGGCACACAGCAAGCAATGCCTGAGTGCAGCAGAAACGCCTTCTTTTTGATTTTCCGTGGAGACTGGCGGGCACGGCCAGAGGGGCTGCTCCAGGGGATTGGGCCGGGGCAGCCGCCAGGCAAGCAAGTGAGTCATGCCCAACCGGCAGCTCGCAGGCCCAGCCCTTCCTAATTTCTGGGAGTCTCTGTCCGCTGGGAGAGAGCCAGCCTGGGCGGGCCCCAGGACCACCACCCTCTGCACCTGACCCACCGAGGCACTCAGGCCTGGGCTTCCACCTCTTCGTGCTTTGGGTTTTTTTCCTTAAAAGCCCCCTGAGGCAGTGCCATGAGTGGGAAAAGCATGGCCTTTGGCTTCAGACTGGAGATTGAATTCCTGCTCCTCACTCTGCAATTGGCCCGAGTCCTAACTTTCTCATCTATAAAGTGGGAACAATAATTCCTACTTGGCGAGGAATCGATATATGCAAAGCGCCAAGCCCAGGGCCTGACCCAAAGAGAATGAAAGTCTGTTTAAATTTTGAGGTACCAGGACGCTGTGCCCAGACCTATATGGGTGGCTCCAGCACCAAGACACATGACCGGGAAGGGCTGCCTCACCCCATGTTCCCACAGCTGTTAACATCCCACCCACAGGCTGAGACTGGGCGGGTTAGATCTCTGCAGGGGCAGCAGAGAGTGGCTGGCACGGCCCTCAGCCCTGGCCAGGGAAGCAGAGCCACGCAGACATCTCCAGAGCCCCCAAGTGCCTGCCTGTGCCAGATGTGGGATCAATGGCCAGGCTGGTGCCTTCCCCCTGCCCAGTCCAGGACTCAGCTTATGGCATACATGTGCCACTGGTGTCCGGCAGGCCCCTCTCCTCTCCCATCAGCGTCTTCACTCCACCAAGCTGAGAGGGAGCGACTGCTCACCAGGGAGGATACACGGAGGGTAAGGGAGGCAAACACTGAGACATGCCTTCCGTGTACCAGGCATCCTGCTGGCACCACAGTCCATCCTCACCACGGCACTGAGAGGTGGGCAAGAAGCCCACTTTACAGATGAGGAAACAGAGGCCCAGAGAAGTTGAATGCCATGCCCCAGCCACACAGCACGAGCAGGAGGGCAGCAGCCCTCTGCCTGCCTCCACTTGAGCAGGTGCTCCTGAGCTAGTTCAAGCACAAGAACTCTGAGGTCCCAGCGCAGGCAGCCAGCAGAGGGCGGCAGAGGCAGGAAGATGGAACCTGAATTCCTGCTCCCAGTTTACTGGCTGTGCAAACTTCAGACCTCCCTTTCCCAGCCCCTGTGCAAAGGAGATGAACAGTCATCCCTGCAGGACTGTGTGGGGATCCCACAGGTCATGGCAAGGGAATGGGACAAAGGGCCCTCAGTCCCCCTGGGACTCCTGCTGCCCCTCGTGTGCAGAAAATGGGCCAGAACCTCCTGAGGGCAGAAGTGGCCCCTTCCAGGTGGCATTGCAGGGTGTCTGCTTTCATCCTGTCTCCTGGGCACCCTCTCAGGAGCCACAGCCAGGAAGAAGGGTCTTGTCCCTCATCTTATCGCCCAGCCCTCCGACCAGAGCGAGCTATGACTTAGCTGCTGCCTCTCTGAGAACCCAAGGGCAGGCAGGATGGGGGTGGAAGGGGGGCTTTGATATCTGGAAGACCCCAGCCACGTCCTGCCATGGGAAGAGAGACAGCCACAGCCTGGTGTCACCAGGGTCTGCAGTGGAAGGTGACTCCAAGGAGTCCCTCCACTTCAGATCCTCCCAGCCAGTGCCCTGTGGCAGAGACGTGACTACCCCATTCCACAGAGGAGGAGGCTGAGCCCAGGAGGGGCAGTGACATCCAAGGTCACGAGGCAAACAAGTGAATGGGACAGAACCCAGGTCTGGGCAGTCCAGCTCCAGAGCCTCCAGGTAGGCTAGGTTTTACGGTTGACAAAGCCACCCTTCCTTCACCTGTCTCCCTGCACCTGTCCTAAGCCCAGCAATGGGACCAAAGGGTCAGGGGGGCCCAGGCCTTCACCCTTGCCACCAAGAAGCTAGGCTTCTCAAGACCAGTGTTTGCCCTTCTGCCACTGGCTGGACATGGGCCACAGACTGAGTTAGGGAAGGTCCCTGCCCACAGGCAGGACCCTTGAGAAGGAACCAGACCCTGACACCCTTCATGTGAGCAGAACTGTGACAACAGGGGCCCAAGAGAGATCAGAGGAGAATGCCTGGAGGCATTGACTGGCACAGCAGGCATGGAGAGGGCTGGGAGCAAGCAGCTCAGGAGTGGGATAGGGACTCCAAACGCCCTAAGATGGGGTCTAGTCATAGCCGCGAGACACAGCTGCTTCTGACATGGCCCTCTTCTGGGCGCCCAGCCTACTATGCACCCTTCCATCCCCGTCCACACTAGGTTTGCCTGTGGGTCTCCCCCACCAGCCTGTGAGCTCCAAGGCAGTGTCCACGCCCGACTCTGCCCACATCCATGGTTAGCAAAGCTTGGCAGGTTCCACTGGAACCGCAGACAGTTCCCTGGGAGGAGGGAGGACAAAGGGACAGGCATGATTGGACTGAGTGTGGGCCATCCCCGAGGGCTGGAGTTGACCACTTCCTGGTCAACATGCCTCCAGGGCACGGCCTTCTGCACCTGCAGTCACCTCTTGCCTCCTCAGCCCTCCCACCGGTGAGACCAGCTCCACCAGATGCAGGCCACAGCCCAGCCCTCTCTTCGTGGCACAACAAGAAATTCAGGTTTCCGGTCTTGGTGCACAAACAGGGATGCAGGAGGGCAGCAGGTGGGAGCACAGCCTGGGCTGCAGCTGCACAGGCTCCTTCCACCCCGCACCCCCTTCCTTTCCATCCACCTTCACCCAGTCACCTCCCTCCTGGAATCGAGGATCACAGAAGGAATCAGCTAGGCAACTGGGGAAACTGAGGCCCAGAAGGACACAGGCCTTCAGCCTGGGACTGGCAAGGGCAGTGTTATCAGGAGTTATAGCCTGCGGCCCGCCCTCTGCCACAGACTGGCCTTCCAGCCCTGCCCCCATCTCCTCCCAGGGCAGTCCCCACCCTTCCAGGCCACCTTCTCTGGAAGCCTTCCCTGACCCCACTGAACTCTGTCTCTGAGCACATGCCCGGAAGGGGGCCATTCCTGGGCAGGGCAGAGGCCCGGACGGCTGGGTGTGCCCCCAGCTGCCAGCACTCGCCGCACACTGCCTGCTTTGCGGCATAGAAAGGCCTAATGCTGAGCACAGCTGCGTAGATGAGGGGGTGGGGCTAGGGCCCACCTGACTGCCTTGGGAGAAATCCGGGAGGTTCCAGAACTGACATGTGTTCATAGGACCCCTACTTGTCCCCTCTGCATTCCACCAGAGGGCCTCCAGGCTGATGTCTAAGCATGGGCGAGGCAGAGTGCTGGAAGGGGGGACACTCTGCCCCCGTGGGGTGAAGGGGCCCCGGGCCCCAGCTAAGAGGAAGGTCTTATCTCCCTGACCAGGCCTGAGCGGGAGGCCGCAGATGCTTACTGCACTGGCAGGAACAAAAAACAATGAGCCTGTGGGGGCAGGGGAGTCAGCCCAAGGCAGGTGCCCTGGGTGGGGACTGAAGAGAACAAGACCTAGTGCCACCTGCAGAATCCACAGGAGATGATGAGACATCCCACGCAGGGCGGCTCTGGGTCCCCAACACGGGGTTGGCAAGGAGAAGGCGGGCAAGAGAAACCATGATCAGTGAGAATTACTCTCCCCTGGGAGGCCAATGCAGGAGGGTTGCTTGAGGCCAGAAATTTGAGACCAGTCTGGGCAACATAGTGAAACACCATCTCTACAAAAAATAAAAATATTAGCCAGGCATTGTGATTTGTGCCTGTAGTCCCAGCTACTCGGGAGGCTGAGGCAGGAGGGTCACTTGAGCCCAGGAGTTGGAGGTTGCAGTGAGCTATCATGACACCACTGCACTCTAGCCTGGGCAACAGAGCAAGACTCTGTCTTAAAAAAAAAAAAAAATTACTCCCCCAATTACAGATGAGGAAACTGAGGTCCAAATAGCAGGAGCAAGAGACAAGGACCAACTAAGAGAGAAGGAGCTGGAGGGGAGGGCAGTTCGGAGGATTCCTGGGCTGTAGAAAAAGCTGGCTTCCTGCTCTATTTGTAAACAGTCAGGTCACAGGACCCAGGAAGTGAAACTCCATAGAAACACGGCTGCCTCAGGCCGAAGTTTCACCTTCCTGGCCAGTCAGGCGGCTGGGCGTTAGGCTGGGCGTTAATGATGATTCCGCTGGGCTGGGCCTGCCCCATGCAGACCCAAGCTTGACTTCCTGCTCCTCGGATCCAGCAGGTGCTGTCTACACACATGGTTTCCCACAGTCTCACCTCCTCACCCACCGCAGTTCGGCCATGCCTGGCCTCAAACCGCCCCGACCGAGACTTGCCCCTACTGCTGCCCTTGGGTCCCGCACAAAGAGCCATCTCACCACCAACCACCACCCCGCCATCTGTCTCCGGCCTCCACGTGCAAGGCAGGGGCGGCTCTGCGGTCTGGAAAGGGCAGGGTACCGGCGAGGCAGGCGGTGAAGGTGGTGTGGCAGGACTCCGAGAGGGCAGGTGACTCCAGCAGGTCTCGCAGCAGGGCAATCTGAGCTGACCAGACTGGCATTTCCTCCTCTCACTGCACCAAGGCCGGCCTGCCCCACCCGGGCCTCACCAACCTCCTTCTAGAGCCACGGATCTAAAATGTCCGGGTGATGGCTGGAGGGCAGGACAGGGTCAGGATGGGGACAGCAAGTGGTGCAGCTAGAGGAGGGCAGAGAGCTCGAGTGTCCACCCCTCCTCCCCGCACCCAAGGCCTCACAAAGGCCCTTTGAGGCCAGCCTCCTCCCCCACCCACTGGACAAAGGAGAGGGAGGAAGGCGTGGGAGGGTGCCCAAGAGGCAGAGCTCTGTGGCCAGGCCAGGAGGCGCCCGGGCGTCCCAGACAGCCAGTGTAGGGGCCCAGACTCTGCTGCAGATCTTGGGGCTGAGCTCACAGGCACCAAGGACCCTTTATCTGGAGTCAGGGAGGTGAGGCCTGGGGAGGCAGGACCTCTGGGTCTAGTCTAGCCCTGCTAGCGGCTCCCTGGGCAATCGGGGCACGTAGCTTCCCCTCTACCCTTCTAGAGTCCCAGCTCAAACAAATCCATAGGATTTTTGAGTTGGAAAGGACTTGAGATCATCACCCAGGAGAGGAATCAGGGTGCAGAAGGATGAAACCACAGCACAGGGCCGAACATTTCTGTTTCACATACTCTAGCCTCAGAGACCAAGGCCGGGTCAGGAGCGGCCAGAGAGACACTACAGAGCTCACTGTGACCAATATTCGTGGCCGTGGCTCCCCGTGTGGGGCCCTGGGCTCCGTTCAGACTTCCTCAGCCATTACCTCTTTTAATCCTCACAACAACCCTGTGATGAGGCACTATTATTTTTTACTACTATTATTATTATTGACTAATCATCGTAAATACTTTTCATTATACTACAAAGGACTGTTTCAAAAGCATTAAGATAATAACCAGAAAAGTAAATTCCTACACTTGAATGTCACTCTATGTTTTACTAAAAAAGGTCACATCCACATTGCCTCATTTTTAACCCAAAAACAACTTGGGGGTGGGGGTGGCAGGGTCCAGAGAGAAGTGAGGGCCTGGTGGGCAGTGGCGGTCGGGGGATTAGGGCCCATGCTCCACGCTCCATCCAGAGCAAACCCCACGGCACTGGCCCCTCCACCCTCTCAGCAGCCTGGGGCCTAGGACGGCTCCCCACCCGCACCCCACCCAGGCCCTGCAGACTCAGCCTGTGGGCGGGCCTGGGCCTGCTAGTCCCAGCTCCAGCCAAGACAGACACTGACCTTGGGCCGCTTCCACCTAACGGTGGGCCCCGGGGAGCCCTTGTAGTAGAGCGAGTCGTCGGTGGCGGGGAAGTGGGGGTCCTCAAAGAGCACCTTCCTGCGCTGACAGGCTCGCTTCAGGGCCGAGTAGTTCTGGTCCTCGTAGGGCTTTACGCACGAGAACATGGTGGCCGCTGCCCCAGGAAGGGGAGCCGGGAACACCTGGACGGGAGGGGAAGAAGATCATCACCTCTGAGTTCCTGGGCTCCCTACTGTGCGCAGGTCCCGTGTGTCCCCTCCCAGCAGCCCTGTGAAGCAGGCAACATCATCCCCATCGTCGTACAGGCAAGGGAAGAAGGCTCAGAGAGGGGCAGAGGTCTGCCCAAGGTCACACAGCTGGTACAAAGTAGAACGGGGATAGGCACCGACTGGCCGAACACCACAGCTTGGATTCTCTCGTTTCTGATGCTTAAGGGTGATACAGGCCCTCAGACCAGCAGCACACGGAACTCAGGGCTGGCCGGGCCGCACCCACTGCCCTCCCTCCCTGTGTTTGATCAGCCTTCCCCAGGCCTCCCAGACTGAATCAGACAAGTGGCCAACCCCAGGAGCCCTGTGGCTGATGTCACACCCACAGCAAAACAGCAGCGCGCGTCTCTGGGTTTCTCTCCTCACCTCTAGAGCACAGCACACTTTTGACCAGTGTGGGAGGATCTTGTCCCAGGCACACCCCAGACATCAGTCATCCATTCCCGTGGGACCCCCTTCCAGCACGCTGCCCTCCTGTCTGCCCCCCAGGACCACGTCTCCAGTTCCGTAGGAGCAGGCGGCGCCTTCACTCTCCTTTCATTCCCCAGGGGTCCGAGTGGGCCCAGCCAAGCGTCCTGAACCTTGTGCCAATGTGGTGACCAAGTGCAAGGGACACAGACTGGCCCAACATGGTCAGGGAAGGCCTTGGGGAGGGGAGGGGGTGCAGGGTGAGGAGCAGCCGTCAGCAGGGGGCACAGGCGCCATGCCTGGCCGGCCAAGCATGACCATGATTGCCCTGCCTATGCCATCCCATCTCAGGCTCCATCCTGCCAGCAGACAGCTCCACACCCTCCGGATCTACTCATCCTGGGGCCTGCGCAGGGCAACACTACAACCCATCAGGGTACAGGCCAGAATTTCCCAGTTCTGCCCTGAGGGAAACTGAGACAAGGTAGACTGGCTTCTGGGGTGACATTTGAGAGCAAGACTGATGTGGGTGCCAACCCCAGCTGCGCCACTCACCTGCTGGGTGACCTTGAACAGATCGCTCACCCTCTCTGAGCCCCTGTTTTTGCACCTCTGTGATGGAAACAAAGCTGCTTCAATACCTGGAAGACGGCATTGTAATGAACAAAGGCTGAGGAGACTGCTGAGCAGGCCACGGGGACGGGAGAGAAGAGAAGGGGCCAGGACACCTCTCGCTCAAGACAGACTCCATTTCCCTGCCGGGTGCAAACCGCTTGGCTGGAAGTTTGTGTCTGTTAGGCAAACAGTGCTGGGTGGCCACACTGCTGCCATTCTGTAGAAGACAGAACTGTGGCCTGTGAGGTGAGGTGACCTGCCCAAGTTCCCATGGAAACTCAGGAGTCTGGACTCGGGCCCAGTCCTCGGCCACGGTCTTGTGAGCCTGCACTTCAGGAGAAAGGGCTGAGCGCTGGGCAGGGTCAGGCTCTCCCACATGCCCTGGCTGAGCTGGGGCCGCAGGGAGGGGGAGAGGAGGGGAGGGAGTGACAGGAAGGGAAGGAGGTGAGCTCAAGGGCTGAGGGCTAGTTTATCTCCTGCTCTGCACCTGAAGCCACTCCACCTTCTGTCCCCACATCCACACTGGGCCCACTGGCTCGCTGCTGTGCGAACTCAGGCCAGCCACTTAATTTTTCTGGCTGCCCCTCTGCCCAAGGAGGCCAACATCCCTGCCCCTCCCACCCACCCCCTCAGCCTTGGGGACCTGAGGGAAAGAGAGGGGAGGAGGCTGTAGAGCTAACTCCTGGGCTTTGGCACTCAACAAGCGCCATTAGCACCACATGTTTCCAGCAGGGTCAGCTCAGGAAGCAATTTAAGCTGCAAGAATTAGATCAGAGAAGTAGAAAGCAGGAGCCGGAAATCTGCTCTTGCAATTCCAGTGTTTCAGAGACCGGAGGGCCCAGAGGGGGTTGGTGAGCTGGCTGAGGTCACACAGCCAGGTTGGTGGAGAAAGAGGGTCTGGCTGCTCTCCAAGGGGAAGGCAGGAGCCCACACTGCTAGGGAGGGTCTGCTCTGGGGGAGGACAGAAGGGAGGTGGGTGCTGAGAAGGGAAAGCTCAGCTAGGCAGAGCCCAGGAGCACAGGGGCCAGGCCCGGCTAGCTGAGGGTCTGACATCATCGAGCTACCCCTCCAGCCTCATCCCTGCCCGCCAGGCTGACCCTGGCCTACTTATGTCAGGCTTGTCTGGTCCCTGGCCCTTGCACAGACTGCCCCCCGGCACTCTCCATCTGCCCCAAAGTCACCTCCCATGGCACCCACTGGGCCAACAACCCCATGGGTCACAGCTCTCCCCGGTAGCTCCAGGCATACTCATGGACGGCCACAGATAAACCAGGAGGCAGGAAAGCTGCTTCCAAGCTCCAGGCCTCTTCTTTCTGGGCCTGAGCTTCCAGCCATAGCACTTCCCATCTCCTAAGCACTTCTTCACTGTGTGGGCCGCAGGCGACGCCCTTGAGGGGTTCGGGACAGGCCAAGCTTCCCAGCTGCCCTGACAGCCTGCCCTTTCCCTGCCAATCTCAGCCCCACCATTCTCCACCCTGGGCCAAAGGTCCAGGGTGTGGTGCTCCCTGTGAGGTGGCAGAGGACAGAAAGTAGCCTCTGCTCCTGGGCCTGCCCTAGGGAAGTTCAGTCTGCCCTTACCATGGAAATGGCACACCCTTTCACGGTGGCCTGGCCTGTTCTGTGGACCTGCTGGAGGTGGCAGGGACACAACCTGGCTGTGCACAGGGTAGAGTAAGGAATCATCTTCCAGTAGGCCATGCTACGCCAGCTGACACCAGTGAGCCTTCTCCAGACATGACAGCCACGAAAGCCATTTTGTAGGCAGGAACATCAAGGAAATTGTGCGAAGTCTGTGGCTTGCTACATGGTCTCCAGACTCCACATCCCACCAGGACTTACTGGGGGGAGGGCCTGTGTTAACACTGATCATCTTAGGGGCACCCCGATGTGGCAATAAAGAAGCCAGTCGGAACGGTATTCTCTTCCATTCTCTCCCAAAGAAAACTCTGTTTGGCTCAGAGTGTCTTTAACCCCTCACAGGCCTTGCCCATCTCTTCCCTAACCGAGCAGAAGCAGGCCTCAGGCCGAGAGCCTTTCACAGGCAACAGCATCTGGCTGGAATTGAATGAATTTGGTGTTGTTTTTACTTTATTTTTAAGATTCTTCCAGATACTTTGAATTTATGGAGAATTATACTGACTCTCCATTTACACTAGATACACAGTTTCCTGTAAGAAATATTAGGAGGACCCTAACAACTCCTCCAAAAGACACTTAGATTTGATAAATGAATTCACTAAAGGCTCAGGAAATAAAATCAACACACAAGTATCAGTAACATTTCTGTACACCAATAATGACTAAGCTGAGAACCAAATCAAGAACTCAATGCCACTTAAAGCTACAAAGAAAAAGAATACCTAGGAATATATTTAACCAAGAAGCTGAAAAAGCACTACAAAGAAAACTGCAAAACACTGATGAAAGAAATCACAGGTGACACAAACAAGTGGAAAGACATCCCTGCTCGTGGGCTGGAAGAATAAATATTATTAAAATGTCCATACTGCCCAAAGCAATCTACAGATTGAATGTAGTTTCTATCAAAATACCAATGTCATTGTTCACACAATTAGAAAAACAATCCTAAAATTCATACGAGAGCCCAAATAGGCAAAGTGATCCTAAGCAAAAAGAACAAAGATGACATTACCCGACTTCAAATTATACTACAGGACTAGTAACCAAAACAGCATGGCACTGGCATAAAAACGGACACATAGATCAATGGAACAGAATATAGAATGAAGAAATAAAGCCATGCACCTACAACCAACTGATCTTTGAAAAAGCAGCGAAAAGCATACCCTGGGAAAACGATCCTCTATTTAATAAATGGTACTGGAAAAACTGGATAGCCTCATGCAGAAGAATAAAACTGGATCCCTACTTCTCATCATATACAAAAATTAACTCAAGATGGATTAAAGACTTAAATCTAAGACCTGAAATTATAAAAAACTCTAGAAGAAAATGTAGGGAAAACTCTCCTGGACATTAGCCAAGGCAAAGAATTTATGACTAAGACCCCAAAAGCAAATGAAATAAAAACAAAAACAGACAAATGGGACTTAATTAAACTAAAAGCCTTCTGCACAGCAAAAGAAATATTAAACAGAGTAAACAGACAACCCACAGAATGGGAGAAAACATTCACAACCATGCATCTGACAAAGGACTAATATCCAGAATCTACAAGGAACTCAAACAAATCAGCAAGAAAAAAAAAGTAACCTCATTAAAAAGTGGGGAAACAACATGAACAGACATCTTTCAAAAGATGATATACAAATGGCCAACAGACATGAAAAAATCCTTAATAGGACTAATCATCAGAGAAATATAAATTAAAACTACCATCAGATATCAGTTTACACCAGTCAGAATGGCCATTATTAAAAAAACAACAGATGTTGGCAAGAATGTGGAGAAAAGGGAACTCTTATATACTGTTGGTGGGAATGTAAATTAGTAAACCTCTATGGAAAACAGTATGGAGATTTCTCAAAGAACTAAAAATAGAACTACCTTTTGATCCTGCCATCCTACTACTAGGTATCTACCCAAAGGAAAAGAAATCACTGTATCAAAAAGACACCTGCACCCATATGTTTATCACAGCACAATTCACAATAGCAAAGATACAGAATCAAGCTAAGTGCCCATCAACTGATGATTGGATAAAGAAATGTGATACACACACACACACACACACACACACACACTCACCATGGAATACTACTCAGCCATAAAAAAGAATGAAATCATATCTTTTGCAGCAACTTGGATGGAATAAGAGACCATTATCTTAAGTGAAAAAACTCAGAAAGTTCAAAAACCCCATGTTTTATAAATGGGGGCTTATAAATGGGAGCTAAATGACAAGTGCACATGGACATAGAGGATGGAATGCACTGGAGACTCAGGAGGAAAGGAGGGTGGGGGCAGAGGGTGGTGTGAGATCAGAAACTACCTAATGGGTACTAAGTATCTTAATTGGGTGAGGGTTACACAAAAAGCCCAGACAACACCACTATGAAATATATCCATGTAACAAATCTGCACATGTACCTCCTAAATCTATAAAAGTAATAAAAAATAAATATCCTCATGTTGTCCAAACAAACTAAAAGAAATATTGGGAGAAAGGAAGCTGATTTTTTTTTCTTTTTTAAGAGACGAGATTTTGTTATGTTGCCCAGGCTGGTCTTGAACTTCTAGATTCCAGCTATCCTCCCGCCTAAGCTTCCCGAGTAGCTGGGACTACAGGTGCACACACTGTGCCCAGCATGGAAGCTGAATTACAGAAAAATATTAAGTTACCAGAGGTGACCGGGGTGGGAGGATGCTTAGCATCACACGAAGCCGTGGAGGGCAGCGTGCTGCTGAGGCAGGGCCGAGACTGGGCTCCAGAGCTGTGTGGCAGCGGCAAGTCACTTACCTCTCTGAGCTTCTCAGAGGTGGGATAGTGAAGCCAGCATCAGCCTCAGAGTTACAATAACCAGAGGACACAGCTGAGCCCAACTCTGGCAGCACAAGGGCCTCAGTGCCAGCACAATAAGGGATAAGAATAGCCAGAGCCATTTGAAGAGAACAAGCTAGAAGCTAGAGGATTTACACTACCTGTTAACAAGATGGATCACAAAGCTCTAGTCATTACACGGTGTGGTGTGAGTGCAAGGGTAGACAAATAGACCAGTGGGACAGAATAGAAAGTCCAGAAATAAGCCACAATTACAAGGAAGTCTGATGTAAAACAAAGGTGATGTCTCAGTGTGTTGGGGAAAGGATCATCCTTTCAATAAATGGCGCTGGTTTCAATAAATGGCCCATAACCAGAAGAAAAAGTGCTCAGCTTCACTATTAATAATTATCAAGGAAATGCAAATTAAAAGCACAGTGAGATACTACTATACCCCCACTAGAATGGCTACAGTGAAAAACCTCACACACACACACACACACACACACACACAGAAATCTCCAGTGGAGCTCCTACACATGGGTGATGGGAGTGTAAATTGGTACAATCACTTGGCAAAACTATTTGACTGTATCTATAAAAGCTGAACACACATTCTATTATCCACTAATTCCACTCCAAAGAATGTGTCCAACAGAAATGCATGCACATATTTACCAAAACACATGTGCAAGAATGTTTATCGCAGTAGTTATAGCTGAAAATTAGAAACCATAAATACCTTAACGTCCATCAACGAAAGAATGGGTAAATGTTATTTATATAATGGAAGAATGAAATGAACAGTGAAATGAAAATGAACCAATTGCGGTTGCACACAACCCTATGGATGGATCTCACAAGCATATTAAGCGAGAGAAGCAATATTATATGATTCCATGATTTACAAAATTGAAAAGCAGGGCCTAGTATTACCATGTTACCAAAGCTAAATAAGGACACCACAAGAAAATTACAGGCCAATATCCCCAATGAACATGGGTGCAAAAATCCTTAAGAAAACACTAGCAAATAAGCCAGGCACAGTGACTGATGCCTATAGTCCCAGCTACTCAAGAGGCTGAGGAAGAAGGAGTTCAAGGCCAGCCTGGACAACACAGCAAAACCCTGTCTCTAAAACAAACAAACAAACAAAAAAATACTACCAAACAGACTTCAACAGCACATTGAGAGGATCATCCACCATGATTCAGAAGGATGTATCTCAAGGAGGATACAAGGATGGTTCACCATATGCAAATCAATAAATACGATACACCACATTAACAGCATGAAGAACAAAAGCCACATGCTCGCCTCATTAGAGGCATACAAAGCATATGACAAAACTCAGCAGTTTTTCATGATAAAAATTCTCAAAAAATTAGGTATAAAAGGAATGCACAGAAATCAGTAGCACTTCCATACACTAACAACAAACTATTTGAAAAAGACATCAAGAGGCCAGGCACAGTGGCTCATGCCTGTAATCCTAGCACTCTGGGAGGCCAAGGTGGGAGGATCACTCAAGGTCAGGAGTTCAAAACCAGCCTGAGCAAGAGCGAGAACCCGTCTCTACTAAAAATAGAAAGAAATTAATTGGCCAACTAAAAATATATAGAAAAAATTAGCCGGGCATGGTGGCGCATGCCTGTAGTCCCAGCTACTTGGGAGGCTGAGGCAGAAGGATTG
>CAUYRT010059021.1:0-10819 GCA_963574885.1 Lepilemur ruficaudatus
GACATGCTGGCATGTGCCTGTAGTCCTAGCTACTTGGAGGCTGAGGTGGAGGATCATTTGAGCCCATGAGCTGTGATTGGGCCACTGCTGAGCGACAGAGCAGGACTCTGTCTCTGTAAGATAGATAGATAGATAGATAGATAGATACGGTCTCACTGTATTACCCAGGCTGGTCTCAAACTTCGAATTCCTGACCTCAAGTGATCCTCCTGCCCAGGCATACTGAGTAGCTGGGATGACAGGTGCAAGCCACTGTGCCTGGCTATAAATGCCATTTCTTAATGATCTCCTTACACAGCTCGACAAATGGTTGCTGAAATGAAATGAACCTGCCACATCCAAATGGCTCCTGGGCCCTGTCTGCTCTACCTCCTAAAATGCTCATCAAACAGCGGCATCTTTTCTATTCAACAGCCTCTGTTTGGACTCTGTTTCTGGAGGCAGTGTCCCTCCAGCCTCCTAGCCGGTATCTGCTCCACCTAAGTCCATCTTCCGCATGGCCCCAGGGTGAGCGCTTTCACCTCCTAAAAGCCCCTGAAAACCCTTCAGTGGTTTCCCAGGGTCAACGGGTAGGCACAGGCGTTCTGGCCTTAATGATGGCCCCTGTTCCACCCAGTAACCCAACTGTGCCCCAACACACTGCCTCACCTGAGGGGCCCAACTACTTGCAGGTTTGGAAGAAACCAAGGTTTCTTGCCTCTGAGCATTTGTACATGCTGTTCCTTTGCTGCAATGTCCTCTGTCCCTCGTCACCCTTCAAATCTCAGTACTGCTGTCACTTCCTGCTGTTGTCAGCCCCTCTGCTCTGACATCTCAAGGTAGAGCTGGGGGCCTCTCCTCTGCTCCCACGGAGACCGCGATGGCAGCACGCTGCACTGTAAGGAGTCAGCCTTCCTGCCCTAGACGGGAAACCCCTTGAGGGCAAAGAATGTTCTAGGCATCGATAAATGCCCAGCATCAAGAACAGTGTGGCACCACAGTCAAAAGGTGAAGACAACCCAGGTGTCCATCGATGGATGAATCGTTAAACCAAATGTGACGGGTATCTACATGCAATGGAATGTTATTCAGTCTTAAAAAGGAAGAAAATTCTGACCCACGCTACAACAGGCACGAGCCTTGAAGATACGTTGAGTGAAGTAAGCCGGTCACAAAACGACAAATACTCTGTAATTTCACTTAAGTGGGGTCCCTAGGGTAGTAAATTCCGAGACAGAAAGCAGAGCAGTGGCTGCAAGGGGCTGTGGCCGGGAGGGAAGGGGAGTCAGTGTTTAATGGGCACAGAGTTTCAGTTTGAAAAGGCAAAAAAAAAAGTCCTGGGGATGGACGGTGGTGATGGTCACACAATGGTGTGAATGTGCTGAATGCCACTGAACGGTACACTTCAGTATGGCTAAAATGGTAAGTTTTTCATGTACATTTTACCACACATTTTAAAAAAGAACAGTGTGAGCAAAGAGAGGGATTTAAGACCATTTATTGCATGAACGAGGGAGGGGGGGCCGGACAGGGGAAGTCTCCGGAGCCAACGTGAGGAACTTAGGAGATGACGCAACCAGGTCAGAACCGAGGAGCCCAGAGGTCGGGGCGGTCACGGCAGCTCCATCCCTCCTTGTCACGTCATGTCACTGTCCCCCTCATTAGACCAGCAGGAGGGCTTTCCCGTGCCCAGGCCACCGTTCCAAGCCTGGGCCTCCCAAACTAAATGGGACCTGTGGGCTTGCAGCCAACTCTGACGGGTGTTTGTCCCCAGGGGTCCTGCAGAGCTGTCCTGGGAAGCTGGAACAGAGTAACCCACGGGGCAGAGTCACGGGAGAAACACGCCGGGCCCTTTGGCTGAGGCTGCCACAGGCTGGACTGCCGTCAGGCGTGGGGGCCGGGCCGGCAGCGGGGGGGTATGGTGGAAGCCGAGGAGGACGCCTGGCGGGAGGATCCGTGCCGCAGTCAGTCCCCGGGCGAGCACACGCTTCGGAAGGATCGCATTAAAGAGATGAATCACACGCTGACTCAAAGAGAGGGGGTGGCAGGGTTGTAAATCAGAGGAATGGTTTTTATTTGTCAGAATGTTACAATAAATAACATCTCCGTGTGCCACTTAACAGAAAGAGCGTGGGAGGAAGGGAAGCAAGGCGGTGCGGGCCGGAGGGCTCACGGGCCACGGGGGAGGGTGACGGCACAGCCACTAGGGCCCTTCAGGACACTCCAGTGTCGGGAATACTCTGTGCTCCTGCACACACGCTCACACACACGGATCATCTTTCCGCCAAACTCCCTGAGAGCACTGGTCATGAGAAAATTAGCACAAGGACTGTGGAGATGGGGGAGAACCTCAAGGTCATCTATTTCGTCCTTGTTTCATAAACACAGGAGGTGTCTTGCTGGAGATGACACCTACGGGTGCTTCTTCTTCAGAATAAAGGAGCCTAAAAATCGCCCAGGGCCCACTGAGGGCACAGCCCGTCTTAGAATGTGGAGAAAGGTAAGGCTCCTCTATAGCCTCAGTGGATGTCACTGTCACTGCATGGTCCGTTAGGGTAAGTGTCCACGCCCAAAATCATGGAAGGAAGCTCTCCCGAAAGGGTCCAGGCTGAGGCATGATCCACTGTCCCTTATCTGTGGATGGATTTAGAATCAGACACTTCGGGTTTCCAGAGCTGAAAAGGCAGAAGCTGCCCGGCTCTGCAGAGAATAGGGAAGGAGGAAGGACAGGGCTTCTGGGTCTCCAGAGGGGCAGCCGGGAGCCACTGCTGTGCTTGGGAGAGAGCAGCTTCCTGGGGGGAGCTGAGGACCCTGACTCCCCTGCCTAGGGCGGTGCTGCCGGATGCGGATGCCACTAGTCACTTGTGGCTATTGAAATGTGGCTAGTCCAAATTGAGATTTGCTGTAAGTCCCCAACCCTTTTAGCACCAGGGACCGGTTTCATGAAAGACAATTTTTCCACGCATGCGGGGGCTGGGGCTGGGAGGCAGAGGGCAGGCAGTGATGTTGGCCATGGAGAGCAGCCGTAAATTGCAAATACAGATAAAGCTTCTGCTGTGCGCCGCCCCCACTCCAGTTCCGAAATCTCATGGAAGACAATTTTTCCACGGACGGTGTCGGGGTGGGGGGGTGGTGCGGATCTCTGCGGCCCGTTCCTTAACAGACTGCAGACAGACCAGTACTGGGCACTAGGGTTTGGGGACCACAGCTTCAAGGGTAAAGTACATACTGGATTTTGCCTGAAGACCTAGTATGCAAAAATAAAGAATGTAAACTCTGCTATTAATTTTATAATATTGATTGCATTTTGAAATAACATTTTGGATATGTTATGTTAAAGAAAATGTATCATTAAAATTAGTTCAACGGTTTCTTTTTACTTTTTTAACATGTGGCTACCAGGAAATTTAAAATCATACATGGGGTCCATATTTGGGGCTCATGTTATATTTCTCTCGGACAGCGCTGCTCTGGGGGAATCTTGGGACCCAGAGCAGGGACAGCAATTGCTCCTGGCTCACTGCTCCCATGGCTGGCTGGGTGGGGATCTTTCACTTAACGCACTCTGGGGGTGTCTGGGGCACAGCAGCAACACCCCAAACCGTGAGCAGCTGGGACAGGCAAGCTGGTTACACAAGCAATGGGACCTGGGCTTGAGAGTTTCAATGACTTGCTCAAGCTAATTAATGAGAAGAGCTTGGCCTAGAACCAAGCCTCATAGTTCTAGCACAGTCCTCTTCTGACCACAGCCTGGTGTGCATAGAAAATGCTCTTTTGCAATTATTAGGCACAAAATCCTGGTCAGAGTGTAAGTTTTTAAATTTTTTTTTTTCTGGCAGGTAATTTAATAATCTCTATCAAAACCCTGTGGCCTAAATAAAACTGGACCCAAATGCCTATCTCAACATGGAGATATACCTGAAAGAAACATCACAAATCTAGTTCTCCAAAGTTTTGAAAAATACTGCTTTTTTTGGTTCTCTTTTTTCCTTTTCTTTTCTTTTTTTTTTTTTTTAAGAGACAGGGTCTCACTCTGTTACCTAGGCTGGAGTGCAGTGGTGCGATCATAGCTTATGGCAGCCTAGAACTCCTGGCCTCAAGCAACCCTCTTGCTCAGCCTCCTGAGTATCTGGGACTAGAGGTGTGAGCTACTATTTTTTAAAATTTTTTAAAGAGACGGAGTCTTGCTATGTTGCCCAAGCCAGTCTCGAACTCCTGGCCTCAAGCCATCCTCCTGCCTCGGCAAAAGTACTGTTAAATACTATTCTTGACTGAGGTCTCCCAAGAAGGTAGCAAAGGGAAACTGCCTTGCACAAGTCGTAGCAAAGCTTCCTAAAAAATCTGTGAGACATCATTCTCTTTTTCACAAGTACCACTCCGCAGGGAAGCTGCTCAAATCACCCTCTTTCTCCTCCTTGAACCTGCCCTGACGTCCCTCTTCAGTCCCCCTCTCCTCCCTGGCCAAGCTCTTCTCATGGGGTCTGCTCTCATCCCCCACACCGCCAGGCCCTTCTGCGTATGACCAGTTCGGCTTCTCCGCAGCTTTCAGTTCTCCTCTCTGCCCATCATCTGAGGTCTCAAAACCGATGGGGGGTGGGGGTTGCAGTCAGAATCTTTTTGCATACTTTGAGCAAGTAAATCCACTTCTAGACATTTAGGATAGATCAAAAGAACAATAGATCAGAAATTTGTGTACAAAGATGTTTATCATAGTGTTACTTATCATAGAAAAAAATTGGCAACAACCTAAACATCCAACAAGGTGTGTGGTTAAATAAATTCTGATAACGCTACAGAATGGAATATTGAGAAGTCAACAAAACTTCTGATTTTGAAAATACTTATTGGCGTAGGAAATTACCCATAATAACATTAATTGAGGCAAAAAACAGAATATAAAGCTGTATATAAACTATGATACCAATTTCGCCCGATTTATATATGTGCATAGAAGAATGCTTCGCTGGTGTCCCTACAGGGAGCTCTTCACAGCTTCCTCGGATGAGTAAGAACCCAGAGGACGGCAGCTGAATAGCACAAAGCCAAGTGACTTCTTCAAGTGGGTGCCAGGATGTGACCTCCTTTCCTTTGGCCTGTGTTGAGGAGAGGAGGTGATGTAGAGTTCAGAAGCCCCAAACCCCCCAGGGGATCCCACCAGCATCCAGGAGGAGCAGGGAGAACATCTGGTCTTGTGCTAAGAGACATCTCCTTGTCCCAGGTGCCAGGGAGTCAACGCTCAGGACAGGGCAGGTGTCCAGGCTCAGTTTTGTGGACAAGAGCAGTCCTTGGAAGGAGATGTGCAGTGGATGGAGAATTTGCTTTGAAGGCAGGTGATTTAGGACCAATGACAGGCTCAGGTAGTAGGTGTGGGTCTCAGGCAAGTTCTTGTCCCTGTAAAATTAGGTTACTAACACCTATCTCATAAAAGTGTCGGGAGATATGGTGAGAAAAGAGAGCATGTGACAGGTGGCACAGCACTCAGTGGCCGCTGCCTGGGCGTGGATCCTGGCTCGCCCTCACACTGTGGTCCTGGGCAGGTTATCTTGTCCCACAGTGCCTCGATTTCCTTATCTGGAAAATGGGAACAATAATGGTGCTTGTACCCTCCCTACAGGTTTGTTGAGAGGATTACAGGAGTCAGTACAAGTAAAACGTGAAAAATGTCTGGCGCAGACTAGGCACTCAGTCAAGGTGAGTTTCTAGTCCTGTTACCTTTCTGGAGGATGTCTCTTACCCTATCCTCTGTCGAGGGCCTGCCCCCTCCTCAGCGCAGCCTGAAGATGCTCACTTAGTCCTCACTGTCCAGTTTTACATCTTATGGTCCATTTCTGGTTGGCTGCTGTTACTCTAGACTGGGAGTCTGCAAACTACAGCCCACAGGCCAAATCCAATCTGCCATCTGTTTTTGTGAATAAAGTTTTATTGGGACACAGCCACACCTACCCACTATGTATTGTCACTGGCTGCTTTAGCACTGCAATGTCAGTGCTGAGTAGTTGTGACAGGGACCGTATGGCCCGCAAAGCCTCAAATATTTACTACCTGGCCTGCTATGGGAAAAGCCTGCTGAGTCCTGATCTAGACCAACATTGTCCAATAAAAACATAAGCTGTGTGTGTAATTTTCTAGTAGCCACATTAAAAAAGGAGCAAAAAATAAAGGTGAAATTAATTTTAATAATGTAATTCATTTAACTCAATATATCCAAAACACTATAACTTCATTGAGTGATAAATATTTAAAAACTATGAATGAAGTGGTAGAAACAATGCCTGTGTCTGGCACACGTGCTACCATGTGGCAATAACATCTTACGGGACACAAAGTTCAAAGTGAACTGCAGTTCCTCCAGAGCAATGGAAACACGTTACACACTGCTCTAGTTTTCAAATTTAAATTTCTATGAAAATTAAAAGTCCAGCTCCTCAGTTGCACTAGCTGCATGTCAAGTGACAACCCTACTGGACAGTGCGGGTCTGGGCAATAATCCCCTCCCTGCCAGGCAGACAGCAGACCAAGTGTCCTGTGGCTCCAATCACATGCAAAGTCATGCGCAAGGTGGGAGGGAATTTGGGGAGAGGAGTGGGGGCAGAGGTATGGAGAGACATGAGCAAGGAGGGAGGTGGGTGTCCTTAGGTCCCCTGGTGGTTTTGAGCCCCCATGGAGAGAGAGGTCAGAGACACAAGCCAAGGGAGCTCCTTAAAGGGGCCTCCTGTGACTTTGGGCTCAAGCAAAGCTGCTCTGGAGCTCAGGTGACCAGGTGCCAGCCTCTATCCACCCAGCCTTCCACCTCTGTCCATGTCAGGATTGCCCTGGGCCTGAGGACTGGAGGCCTGAGACCATCTAGAGAGGCCCACTGGCAAAGTGTGGCTACCACCTGACAGAGGGGGCAAGGGCAAAGCGTCTTGGAGCTGCTTCAGGTGTGGCAGGTGTGCCTAAGTGGGAGCCAGTGCAGGAAGGGAGGGAGCGAGCAGATGTCTGTGGTGACCACGGCTGATGGCCAAGTTTCTGGGACCCCTTTACAGACTTCTCAAAATCACTAGGAGACAGTTTAGGTGACATCCAGATAAGCACAGACCCAGAGAGGAAAAGTGGCTACCCAAGGCCACCCGGCCAGTGACCCCGTGCAGAAGGCCAGGAGCCAGGGCCCGCAGGGGCGGAGGGAGAGAGAGGCCTAGCGGGAGCGAGTGGCCGGGCTGTCCTCCTTCGCAGCCAGGAGCAAGCTCCACGGATCCCACACTCTGGTGCGCTGGGACCCGGCCAAGCCCGTTTGTTACAGGGAAGCCAGGTTAGTCACAAGGCATCCTGCTAGCAACGGCGTCCTGGGATGTGGTCCAGGTAATCAGTGCCTGCACACGAGGGCTTCTCATTTGTGTCTCCTCCAAGGGAGAAGAATCCGAAGAAAGCTGGGAATGGTGTAAATCCTTCTGCTAGAGATGAACGCCTATGGAGTAAGCGTCTGCAAACTCGCTGCTGGAAAGGAGGGCCAGCCAGCCAGCTGCTCCTCTCTCCTCCTTCTAAGCTCTCTTGGCAGAGCCTGGCCCCTTTCCCCTGAAGCTGAGTCCAGCATGTCCTGCCAACCCTGGGAGTTTTTTGTTGGTGGCCCCTCCCTGCTCTAGGGAATGGGGGAGCAAAACCCTGAGTCCTGCTCCCTGTCCCTCCAGGTACCCAGTGGGTCACCACGACCCTGTGCTCACCCTGCCTGCACCCCGGTGGCTGGTGCAGGTGCCCTCCTGGGGCAGCACCGCCTTCCCTGGACCACAGTCATGGCCACACCTGCAGCCACAGAATTAAACATAGAATCATGGCACCTCAGATGGAGCCAAAGTGGGGCACACACACCACTGGTGGGTTGCAAGATTATTTTAGGTGGGTATAGCTGTAGAATCTTGGGCATGTTACATAATCACTCTGAGCTTCAGTCTCCTCATCCGTAAAATGGGGACAAGAAAGTACTCGCCTCATAAAGTGACTGCAAAGGTGAATGAGTTCATATACATGCAATGCGTGAGTTCAACATTCATGAGCTAGTCTTGTTAGGAAGACCAACTTTAGCATTTTACTTACAGTTATAAGCTTATTTTATATTTGGTCTTAGACAAAAGGCCAAGAAGCAATGCTTATGAGTTTATTTTAATGTGACTTAGAGAAAATAAAATCAAACCTATAAACTTTATAGACCTTATTATCTAGGTCAAAGCTAAGTAAGAAAATTAAATCAATGTAAGTATGTCTAGAGAAGAATTTAAATAAATTCTATCGCAGGTGACAGGCCAGTATGGCATAGATTGGGAGGGTGGAGCACAGACTGTTTGGAAACTATCGATCCAGTCTGAACCCTGCAGTGCACTGAGGAGGAAACTCCAAACAGGAAGTAGAGGGCTGAGACCTTGGTCACCAGTGTAGTCACCGGCCAAGTTGGGACCAGACAATTGCCCACGCCCTGCCCTCCCTCTCCTGTCACGCTGCCTCGCTAAGAGACTCATTAGGGCTCATCTGAATAAGTACACATAAAAGAAGCTTATAATACACAGCTTGTCATCAGACAGGATCACACATGACACCCAGCTCAAATCCCATGCCACATAAAACAAATAATCCCACGGAATAAAAGCAACTAGCCTACACAACAGGGTCAGGTGCTATTTTCTGACTCCAGGGTCAGAGGTGGCTCGTGGAACAGGCTTCTCTGGCTCTGTCGCTTCCTAACTGTGTGCTATAGTTTGGATGTTTGTCCTTCCAAACCTCATGCTGAAATCTGATCCCCAGTGTTGGAGGTGGGGCCTCATGGGAAGTGTTTGGGTCATGGGGGTGGATCCCTCATGAATGGCTTGGTGCTGTCCTCCAGGCAGTGAGTGAGCTCTTGCTCTCTTGATTCCCACGAGAGCTGGCTGTTAACAGGAGCCTGGCACCTCCCCCCACCCCTTGCTGTCTCTCTCGCCATGTGATCGCTGTACACGCCAGCCCCCTCCTTTGTCTTCACCTTGATTGGAAGCTCCCTGAAGCCCTCACCAGAAGCAGATACTGGTGCCATATGCTTCTTGTAAAGCTTGCAGAAGTGTGAGCCAAATAACCCTCTTTTATTTATAAATTACCCAGCCTCAGGTCTTCCTTTATAGCAACACAAATGGACCAAGACACTGTGTGACCTTGGACATGCTGCTTAACCTCTCTGTGCTTCTGTTCTCAGATCTGCAAAATGAGATAAGAGTTGGTAAATCTGGTGCATAGAAGGTAAGCATTGAAAGTGAATTTCCTTTTTGCCTTCCTCTAAGAGCAAGAGCAGGCACTGCTGCCAAAAACATGGGCGAATCCATAGGTAGGAAACGCTTTATCTATCAGTGAGCTCACATATCACTCCACAACTACAAAACCTCCAGCGGCTCACTGTCTCTTACCACTGCAAGTCTCCAGGGCCCAATGTGGTCCCTTCCCATCAAGCCAACTTTATCTTCCTGATCCCAACACCCATCCTAGCATAGTCCACGTTCCCCCCTGGCTCCATGAACAAGATGCACCCATTCTGACTCCCAACCCCCTCCATTCTCTTCCCAACTGGTGTTCAAACTGATCTTCCAAAAACACACATCCAATTAACCTTCCTCCTGAAAGCCTCTGCATGATTCACCCTTTCCTGTAGAACAAAATCCAAACTCCTTGCCACTGCAGGCATGGTCCCTCAGAGTCTAGCCCCATTCTAGCCTCTGTAGTCATCCATAACCTCTTTCTCAGAGTGTGCACGCACACACACACACACACACACACACACACAGAGTCTACATTCAAGCCAGTCAGGTCCACTCACTGTTCCTCCAACAGCCTGTGCTGTGTTACACCTGCACACCTGTGCACCTGGTGCTCTTTTTCCCTGGAACACCCTATTCCTTTCTTTGCTGGGGAAATTCCTTCTGACCCTTTAGCACCCTGCTGAAACAGAACATTTTGTTTTGCAAACTCCCACCTTCCATCATTCCTTGCAGCTTAGGTGACTAAGTCCTGGCCAATAAGACATAAGTGCAAATCATTGGGTAGAACTATCAAGAAGGCTATTTGAAAGGCACATTGATAGCTGCATGGCCCTTCTACCTTTCTTCAGTTCCTTTATGTAAAAATGGCTGTGATGGCTGGTGCTCCAGCAGCTATTTTAGAACATGAGGTGACCTTCAGGATGGAAGTCATGCTCTATGGATGGAGGGGCCAAAAGAGAGAAGGAGCCTGGGATATTGCTGATACTATGGAGCTATTATATACCAAGGCTAGGCTGGCTGCCTTTGGCTCTTTTATAAGAAAAGAAAATAAGCCCTTATGTGTTTAAGCCACTGTTATTTTAGTTTGTTGCTGTTTTCATATGCAGAAAATCGAATCCTAGCCAATATAACAGGCATACAAGACATTTCCTGACTTGGCTCCTACTCACCTCTCCAGACAAACATTTTCCCTCCCACCCCTACACCCCATGCTTCAAACCTACTAATTTATTTTCAATTTCCTCAATGCATCATGCTTTTCTCAGGTATCACATCCTCTACCCTCTCCTCAATGCCATTCCTCAGACCACCTGGGAACCCCTGCCCAGCTGTCCAGCCCAGCTCGAGGGGTACCTCCTCCATGAAGCCTTTCCAGATACACTCTCCACACCTCCCCCAGGCAGAAGCAACCACTCCTCCTGCTCTGTGTGCTATTTATCATGACACCTCTCTCATGTCCTCATTTAGTCATCTGTCTGTACTTCCCACATCCTGAGTTGCTGGAGGCAGGAGCTATGCCTTTGTCTCCAGCATCCACCCAGGACCTGGCAGCACTGAGCATAAATAAATTTGCTCATGGAACATTTCCCTGC
>CAUYRT010059022.1:0-18489 GCA_963574885.1 Lepilemur ruficaudatus
TGAGACAGAGTCTCACTCTGTTGCCCAGGCTAGAGTGAGTGCTGTGGCTTCAGCCTAGCTCACAGCAACCTCCAACTCCTGGGCTCAAGCAATCCTTCTGCCTCAGCCTCCCGGGTAGCTGGGACTACAGGCGTGCACCACCACGCCCGGCTAATTTTTTCTATATATTTTTAGTTGGCCAATTAATTTGTTTCTATTTTTAGTAGAGACGGGGGTCTCACTCTTGGTCAGGCTGGTTTCGAACTCCTGACCTTGAGCGATTCACTTGCCTCGGCCTCCCAGAGTGCTAGGATTACAGGCACGAGCCACCGCGCCCGGCCTGGGCCTCAGTTTCTTGAGGACGTGGCTGGAGGTGCATGCACGTGTATTTAGGGGACATGGCAGGAGAAGAGGAGCAACTTTACGCAAACAGGAATTTTCAAAGTCATAATGAATAAAACTATATTATGTTAGGGAGGCTTTTCATGTTTTATTTTATTTTTCAGAAGAGGACTGTCAGAAGGATATAGAAAGCACAGTTTTGCTGTGAAAAGCAAAGAGCCTTTACCGACACATTTTACAAGAAATGTGCAGAAAGCCATTAATAAATATACCTGGTAAGCATTAACCTATTAAATGCTTCTAATTTTGAAAATCACAAAATGCCCATAACGGATGTGGGAAACAAAATCAGTGATTGGCTGTGAATCTCTAAAAGTAAAATGCCGTTTTATTTTTAACCTAGGGAAAATGCGACGCTGCAAAAATATTTTAAAATTAGTGTCCTGTGAAATTAACAAACGTATTTAACAAAAGAAAGAGAAAGCGGGCTCTGAGAAGTGCTAACCTCTTCCAGTAAATGTCATCTCTGTTGTTTGCGTCCATCCCTGCAGCCAGTCCCCGTCGCCGCTCTCATCCAGCGGAAGCCACACGCCCACGGAAGCCCCCAACTCCTGGTCTGGGTCTGCCACTCAGAGCTCTACCCCTGGCTTGTCTACCGAGAGGAGCTCAGTTTATTCTTGGAGAGATGATGTATGTCTCAGAATATTTTGGATAATCTTGTAATTACAATTTACAGTGAAGAATTGCTTCCTTATGTTAAAGAAGTCTTTTTGCCAATGATAAAAACATACCTATTTTACCAATTATAACATTACCTATTATATAGCAACATATACAGACATATAAAAACATTTGCATGTGACATGTAAAAATATTCAAATAGCGAAATATAGAGAAAAATAAAAATCAGTCATAATCTCGTGGTGCAGCCTCAGCTGCATATAGTTTTGTTTTTTCCACCCTCCAATCCTGCCCCGATAACACGTTCCACATGACTTGTATGGTGTCTGTGGCTGAAAATTCAGGACAAACCCTGATAGACAATGAAGAACTTGGATAAAACTGTGAAACACCACCATGATGAGAGCATTTCCCCCCAATATCCTAAGTCAGATATTTCACCTTTACTGTCTAACCCTGGTGGAAGCTATCAGTGTCGACTTTGCTTTTGCTGTTGTGAGAGTGGGCATCTCACTGGGTGAGCTTGCAGTCTGCCGCCCCGGCTTGGGGTAGGAACTGCGGACTCTGCAGTCTCCTGCCTCTTCCTCCCATCTCGTGTCTCTGAGAGTCCTGGGACACAGCCTTTTGGGAAGCCCCACTTGCTCCACTGCTTTGGGTGTTCTGTTTTACCTCCTGTATGTGCTTTTTTTGGTTTTCTTTGCTTTCTTTAAAAGCAGTTCCACACTCCCCCCAGCACATCTGAGTCACCTTCCCTACACAGCTGTGCAGCGCTGATTCTCAAAGGAGTGGAAGGGAGTCAGCACGGAATGGCTCAGAGGACTTTCCAAACATGCAAACGTGTGACTCCCTCACTTAGGATCGGCTGCCCCGCCCGACCCTCCCGCCCACTCATCCCCCACCCTCTCTTGCACCCTCTTTCCCCATGGGGACAGGCTGAGAGCCATTGCTTTGGACTGTCCAGATTCTAGGAGTTTTTTAGTACAGAATTTCATGGAATTACCCAGGAGACTCTTATGACTTCCATTTACAGAATGTAAAATACTCCAGATCCTACTATTGCTTTCATTTTAATTTTTTAAACTTTATTTACTTTTTGATGGGAAATATTCGCAAAAGCAACAAAATGCAAAAGATTGATAAATGAAAGTGAGCTTTCTCCCATGCCCCAGCCACCCAGTCCCCTCCTAGTAGACAACTATTTTTATTAGTTTTCTTCTTCTTTGCATTTTAAAAGAAATATTTCATCTGCCTTATAATCTGGGAATCTAGTTTATTATTAATTTGAGAAAAGAACTAACACAGAAAACAATGAATAGTATTCTGTGAAAATCAACCAGGATTGACCATTTGGGGTCACGTATGTCAGACTGAATATGTGCTTTGTTGCTGTGAGTTGTGAATTAGATCTCAGCTTAACATACTCCTAGAAAACATGGCTGGGACTCTTGTCCTGGAGCCAACCTGTGTAGTGTTGGTTCTTTCGATTACAATAGTGTTTCCATTCTCCTTATTGGCTGTGAGAGCTTTAGGAGTGTTACCTCCCAAACCAAGACCAGCTAGGAAGGTGGAAAGGTTTCTCATCTATAGTTCACTGTCACGACAGTGCAAGAATCTCAAGGTCAGAAGAAAAATTTATATTCTGACCTCACCCTAATAACTACACTTAATAAGATAACTAAGAATTTTTTTTTATTTTTTCTGTTTTGTCAATTAAAAGCAGGTTAATGGCCCTTTCTACAAACATGATTTCCTTTTCTGTGATATCATCAGAAAAAAATAGCTTGTATTTTACAGACATGCTTACGTGTGTCAGGCACAACTGTATGTGTGACATATGACTGTGCATGTGTGTACATAGATATGTAGGTGTGAGTATGTCAGTGTAAATATGACATACCTATACCTATAACTGTATCTAATCTTCTAACTCATGTGGTAGGAATTATCTCTATTGGACAATTAATTATAGAGGCTGAGGCTCTACTTAATCTGAAAAGTAAAAACCGGAACACTGGTAGGTCTTGACTGCAAAGCCCACATTCTTTTCCCCATGTTATACCCCATTCTTTATAATGGGTTACTTTAAATTTATCAGTATCATTGATTGCGAAGCCCATGTTTCTGTAACGTTTAGTGTTACAACTCAGTGTGTATTTCTGTTTCAGGAATTTGACAAAGCCAATGCACAGAAAGTGCAGCAGTTATTCTGGGAGGTCGAGGAAATGTTGTTTGAAGGGAAAGTAATCCCCCAGACGCAGAATCTGCTGGATGAATGCAGTGAGTGGACAAGAAGGTCCCTCCATCTGAGGTAGGGATCTTGTTCGTAGAATTCTCTGGACTGGGTTTTTGAACTGCCCACTCCTGACGTGGTTTAATGCAGTCCGTACATTTGACTGGAAGCACTTACTCAGTCAAAATACGTATCCAGAACGCAGTCATGTACTGAGAAATCACGCCCTTTGTTTTGGGGTCTGAGGAACTGTGGAGACATTCCAATACTCAAATGCCTTTTAGTCTGTGAGAAGCAAATCTAGCTCAGAAAGACATTACGTATGTAACAAATGCGAGGATGGTAGAAGTCATTTTTTACTTTCACATTCAATAGTACCTGAGCAACTCGTGTCTGCCCTCATCACGAGAACAGTGTGAGGGATGCAGGTGGCCAGGGATTGTTTGCTGAACGACTGGATAGGTGACTCTTTCCCTCTCACCCCATTTCGTATGTGGGGGGATCATTCGTTACATTTTATGTCAATGATGGAGACTGTAGATTGGGTATGAAGGGCAGCTTTTCTTCCTTCAGTCACTCAGCCAGTCTACGTAGGAGAAAGTTTATCCCAGTTATCTGAAAGTTCCTCTAGATTATATTTGGGGACAATAAATTAGAACACTCATGTAAATTTGGATGGATTTTCTGGTTAGCTCAACTAGATAACTTTTTAAAAAATCTTGACTAAGTGTTTCTTTTCTTTTCCATCCTTCATAAGCCACCTGCCTTAAAGAGTGTGCTGTGCCCACTAGATATTAATCGTGACTGCTCATTTTGCTTTTACCTTTACCAAAAGTCAGGGGCTCAGACTTATTCCTGACACCGTTATCTTACATAGTTAAGATAAGAATGAAGGAGGGAAGGTGGAAAAAGAGCGTAAGGTATATAAACCAAGTGTACATACTTGTATGTATTTATTCATTGTGTATATGCTAGTGAACACTCATAGAGAGCGTTGCCTGAGGCACCCGAGTCTGACATGCATACGCTGCCTCTAAGCCACTCAACAGCCCTGCAAGGCAACTCTTACTATTTATCTTGCGTATGGAAGACAAGCAAAGGGAATCAGTGGCTTAGGGAGCCTGAGAACTTTGCCTCAAGACCCAGTCAGCGGCGAGAACAGCCTGGCTGCTCTCTCAAGCTTTTTTCCCATGTGCCTGTACTTAGCTTATCACGTCACACAGGTGTCTTCAAAATTGTTATTGTGTCCTACTTTTAAAATCCCAAAACTTTTTTCTCTTGTCTAATCAGAAATGTTATTTTTTTCTTTACCTTGCAGAGTACTAGGAAGGCAGCTGGTGCCGCCGGCCGAGGAAGGGTTCCGGCACTTCCAGGGCCACGCGCCCGGTCCCACGGACCACAAACCCTCACTTGATGCCCGGGAACGCAGCAGCAGTGTCAGAGAGTATGTTTGCATAAGTGACTCTCAGAAAGTGTTTTTAACTGTGTTTTAGTTGTACTTTTTCACATTTATCTCAGCCATTAGCCTTGGCTCTGCCAAATTTGGAAGTTTAGATTTCAGTGAAGGGCAGGTACAGAGACTTTGTTTCACAAGATGCTTCTGATTCCACATTGATGATACATGTACATCCGTGTATGCTTGCGTGTATGTGTGTATGTGTGTAAAGCACATATGGAATACACATATGCCCACATACGAGGTAGTTAACGTCAACCTTCTTTCATCCCAAAGGCACCGTGAAAGGGGGAGGCAGAATTAAAAACTGCCTCATTGTGATGGATCCTAAGCCTCCAGGCAGTAGCAACAGAAGAAATAAAACCCTATCCTGTTTTCTTTTGCTCACTCACAGATTCTGATGTGTCTCTTTATGCCATTCATACATATTGGAGACTGTGCTCTGACATCCTTTCCTTATAGCCAAAGAGGATACAAACTCATAGAATAATGTAGGCGTTTAAGAAGACCTTAAAATTTTTAAACGATGCCTATGTTCAAATGTTTTGAAGAATATGAGCTTTGTCAAATGTAATATTTAATGATTTTTTAATTTGGGATTCTGTACTTTATGGATAATATAAAGATGCACCATGATTATGTAAGCATTGCATTTCTGATGTTCTGCACACTCCCATGTGGAATCTGTTTTATTTTTTTCCCCATAGGCTGTGCATCTCTGGCTCTCAGATAATCCCGGCGGCACTCTCAGCCTCTGCCCTGCCAGGCCTTGATGGCACAGGGGCTGCTGACCTAACGGCATGTCCATCCCTGGAAGAAGAGGTTTATGATGCAGATGGAAAGATTGAAGAGTATTTTGCTTTTGATAGAAAAGAGGAGTAAATAGAATTTTATTTGACATTGACTTCATAGTATAATATTAATTTATTTGACATTTGTTTTTTATTATATGCTCATTTAGTGTTTCATATATTCTTTACTTATCTGAAAGATTTCTATTCTTTTGAGAGTAATGGACTCCCCAAAGTTTTCAGATTCCTAGCAGGGAGGGTATATGCAAGAGCAGTGTGTCCCTTTCTTCTTGATGACACGGCACAGACAGAAAACAAGAATCATGTCCTGCATGCAGTGAAAGTAGACAAGGCTGCTAGTGGCCCTCATGCGCAGGGGCTCCAGGCATTCTATACATAGCTGCCCAAAAGGGTAAAGGGGAAGTTCTAGTCTCTGCACTGAATACATATTTTATTTTTAAGAAAGGCTACAAATATTGTATGATAAAAATGTGCCTCATGATCAAAAATCGGTACATTAAAAAATAACACTCTGTTGAAACAAGTCTTCACAAATTTAAGAAGATTGAAATCATATCAAGCATCTTTTCTGACCACAATGGTATGAAACTAGAAATCAATAACAGAAAGAAAACTGGAAAACTAGAAAATATCTATAAATTAAACAACATACTGAACAACCAGAAGGTCAAAGAAGAAATCAAAAGGGAAATAAAAAAATAATCTTGAGACAGATGAAAATGGAAACACAATAATCCAGACCCAAAACTGTGGGACACAGAAACGTATTAAGAAACAAGAAAGATCTCAAATAAACAACCTAAGTTTGCACCCGAAGGAAGGAGAAAAAGAAGAAAAAACCAAGCCCAAAGTTAGTAGATGAAAGGAAATACAAAGATCAGAGCAGAAATAAATGAAATAGAGATGAGAAAAAAACAATAGGACAGACAGATCAATGAAACCAAGAATTGGGTTTTTTTTGGTTTGTTTTGTTTTCCCCCCAGTTTTATTAAGGTATAATTGACAATAAAAATTGTATATATTAAAAAAACCCAGCCAGGCATGTAGTCCAGCTGAGGCAGGAGGATCATTTGAGGGAGAGAAACCCCATCTCTACAAAAAGTTAGAAAGATCAGTTGGTTGTGGTAGTCCCAGCTACCTGGGAGCCTGAGGCAGGAGGACCACGCAGGAGGATCACTCGAGCCCAGATATTTGAGGTTGCTGTGAGCTATGATGATGTCACTGCACTCTAGCCTGGGCAACAAAGTGAGATCCTGTCTCATAAAAGAAAAAAACTCCCCCTAAAACCAATATGCTACTTAAAAAAGAATGAATGTTATCAATATATATATAAATGTACATACACATATGCATGCATGATAGATAGAATGATTTTAACTCTAGCCATTGATACCTTTAGTAATTAGAGTGGGTTTTTATCCTCAGTGATGACGAATGTCTTGAACAAAAGCCAGCTCACCACAGCAGGAAATCGCAGAAACACGGACTTCCTCCTGTTTCCCCTCATGACTGTATCAAAGATGCGGTTGCAGGCGAAGTGTTTGATCATGTCTGGAAAAATGTGGTAGAAATTTTGGAAGAGCTGATTAGAAAAAACTGGGAAACTACACTTACAGGTACTTACTTGTAGAATTTGTCCTAATATGAAAAAAAACAAGACCCCTCTTCCTCAGCTCTGTGCTCTCCCACCCCGGCTTGGCCGTACCTAGAACATGATTAGGGTGAGAAGAGAGGTGGGCTGTCTACCTTTATTCACAAATGATCTGGAATCACTTCAGAAAGGATGTTATTGTTTTTGAGCTATAAAAATAACGCATATGCACCCTGAAAAAACACAGAAATACATAAGAAAGTAGCCAGAAGTTACTCTTTTTACTGTGGTTAAAAAAAAACTTACCTTATCAATCCGTAATAGTGGGATATTTGTTTTTAGTTGGTTATGACATTATTTATAAAGTAAAATGTAAGCATAGCCAATTGAATAGTCACTTTATCTGTATTTCAACTTATAGATGTTCTCTACTTAAAATTGAGCAGAAGCAAATCATAGAAATATCAGCTGTGGACAGTCAGGGCTAGTTTTAAGTAATCAATTTGTACGATGAGGCAATAATCATGTTAATTTAAATTCTGTTCTTTTTCAAGCCAAAGGGATCAGTTGGGCTTTTATAAAATACTGAGAATCTTTATTGAGCCATCGTATAATCTCTGTTTTCCTACATACACCACTGAAATAATAGTCACATCAACCAGCCGCTCCGTGGGGGGGGGGAGGGTCTGCTTTCTATAGTAATGTTCTGTTACCAGTGGCCATAGCATGGACTCCTGGCAACTCAAGAACAAATACTCTTTTTGAAGAGTTAATTTTAAGTATTTGTATTAGCGGATCTGATGTTTCTTATAATTCTTCTCATAATTATTCTGTTGACACAGAAGGAAAAAAACAGAAAGAAAAATTGAAAGTAGCTGAAAACAAATCTCCACATGGGCTCATTTCCCGTTTCCCCGCGGATGTATCAAGTGTTCCCCCCTCCAGAAGTTCTGAAACCCGCAGCATACCTCTGGCTTCCCATCTTAATCCACCCCAGGTAGGTGCTTTTACACTCTTCTCTCTCTCATCTTCAGTCTTTATGTCTCTCACTTCAGCGTGGCAAGAGTGCCATTCTATTAAATTCTAGTGTCAAGGTACTTGGATCATTTGTCAATAAGACTAAAATGCAATATGATTATTTAATAGAATCACCACCTTCTTTAACGGAGCAGGGACATGCAGACACTGCATTGAAATGTGGAGCTGTTTCCTGTATTTTGGGAGGGAAAGAAATGCTTTTCCCTAACATTTCTAGCCAATTTGAAAGTTATAAATGGTTTCCTCTCCTTCTGCCAAAGTGATAAGAGAATCAATGAGGATATATTAGGTTCATTCAACATTTGTTGAGTTTGTAATTAAGGTGTTTTGAGGAGATATTAGATGAATAAAACATAGTTGCTGACCTAGTGAAACAAAAAACTGTAACACAAGGTCAAATGCAATACATGCTGGGAGGGACAAAAATAGCAAATGTGCAAAAATAGCAATGTTGTAGGAGAATCAAAGAGAGAATGATTTGTCCTGATTAGAGCATGAGGATTGGTCTTTTACATCGGAGGTGAAGTTTGAGCAGAAACATGAAGACATGAGTAGGGCTTCTAGGGGGTGAGAACTCCGGGTGGGCCGTTTCAGGCCAACCAAAGGTGTTGGTGACAAAAGATGGGGCATGTTTGGGGACAGGACACTAGAACAGCAGGACACGGTAGCAAGAACAGGGGATTTGGACTCCAGAGGCCTATGAGGGGTATTATTTTGGACAACTTTTTTAGACTTTAGTTTCCTCATCTGTGTAATGAAGATAATATGATGTTGTTTAAGCGATTGTAAGGATAAAATCATAGAAATATGCGAGAGCTCTTGACACAGAATCTGGTATATGCTTAGCACCCAATACATTTTTCTTGAATTGCATGCTCTTATCCAAACATCTAGAAGCAGGTGAGGCTAGAAAGGCTGGATTTGTCCATGGCAGGTCTTCAGTGGTGCTAAGGAGGTTGTTTCCTGCAGCCTTTCTGGTGTTGGGGAGTAGAGAAAAAGGATAAGGCCAGATTCCTGGGCGTGAGCTACGTACAATTTACAGTTTAGGTGGAGAGAGTCAAGCCATGCCAAACAACACTACACAAGTGTGCGTGCATGCACACACACACACACACACAAACACAAGAAAAGCAATATAGTCTATTGTAGAGTGAATGATAGTTTGAGCTTTGTGTATGGACCATGCATTTTGACACTGATGTCGACATTTATTAACTCTGTGATTTCAAATCAGTCCCTTTCTCTCAAAACCTCAATTTCTTGATCTATGGGATCTATGAGGTAGGAAGCTGTGAGAATTAAAGGAAATAAAACATTTAGTACACTGTGTGGCATAGAGTAGCCACTGAATAGGTGTTTACCTTTTATTATAATCAGATGCTAATTAGATGTTATATTTCATATAATATTTTGCAATTAGATGTGCTTTAGATCGAATGTTGTGGGGTTGGAGGAAAACTGTCATACCTCTCACAGAGTAGGGTAAACCGTGAACTAAGCCCTAAATGATAGAGTATGATTTATTAAGCTGAAAAAGAAAAAGGAGGATATTCAAGGCAGAGGCAAAAATATGCACCTAGGACAGGAGCAACTGAACAGAACGTCTTCATTATACTGAAAGGACAGAGGTGTGAATAGGGTTTGTGGTTCAGGGTGCAGCGGGTAAAACAATATTTAAAAGGCTTGTTTTACTCTGTAGAGTAAGGGCTTTACAGTAAGTAGTCTTTGCTTTTTCTAGTCAAAAGAATTTTTTGGAATTACTATCTGCTTATTGTATCATTTGGTCTCTTTAAACTGCTCTGACAAGTTTAGTTCATACTGTTTAATAGGCAGTATGAATCTCATAAAATGAACAGTTGACAATATAGAAAAGAACCTTTAAAAATCAGACAAAATAAATAGACATGAGAAATACAGAAATTTTAAAAGGTAAGGACATTTTTAAAATAGCTATTTTGTTGTTTTGATAACTTCTTTATTTGGATACATGTTAAAAGAAAATGAATGGACAGCAAAGTTAAAAGAAAAAATAAAATAAAAATAGAGCCTATTTTGATTATTGTAATTGGCCTTAATTTATGCCTCTAAAATTTCTATTCACATATATTCAATATAGGGAAAATGTGATCTGGTGCTACATTTATTCTTGAACTAGAATAGAACTCTAGTCTTAAAAATTCTGTTCACCTGAATCTAAATATTATTTTAAGTCCTCATTGGTCATATTGTTAAACAGAAGAGGGAATTAATAGTTATTTAGCCCTACTTCATGCTTTCACTAATGTCATGTAATTTAATTCATGAAGTAGGTATCATTATTCCCCAACTTAAAGACAAGGAAATTAAGGCTTCAAGAGCAAAGTAATCTGTCCAGGGTCACCAGCCAGGAAACAATTAGAACTGGGATTCAGATGGAAGCCTTTGGGATCTCATGCTCAGGTTTTCCCCCAGCCTGTCTCGCTGGACTCTGGGATGGGACCTAGGAGCCCTGAGGCCTTTCCTTCACTTGCCCTCATCCTCTCTGCCTTCCCCACCCTGGAAGGCCCAGAGGCCATACACACTGGCCAGGTCAGCTCTCTGCCTCCAGTTCCTGAGAGCTCAGAGGATGGGGAGGAGGATGAGGCCCCGCCCTGCTGTCCTCTGGCTGCCAGTCGGGCCTCAGTGGGTTGGTGGCATCCTTCTGTGGGCAGCTGTTCTCTCCAGGGACCAGGAGCCTCTCCCTCACTTCTTCCGCGTCAGGCCTAGTGTGCCAAATGTCCCCACTGTCGCAAGCAATTCCTTGTTAATGTCTCACGCCACATCTTTATAACATATGGTCCCTTCATTAAATTTTCCTCACACTAGTGAGTTGGACTGTGCCATTTGCTTCCTGCTGATTCCTGACAAGCATCAGGGGTTGGAATGGCACTGGATATTTTTTAATTTTAATTTTAATTTTTTACTTTTCTCAGATTCATCGCTTCTCTAACAATTTTTATAGTGATTTGAACGGTGTGATGACAATTCAGGCAAAACCACTTCAGCAGAGACCCGCCTACTTTGCAGATAGAACACAGTACGTATAACATGATTTCCCAGCCGCCTCCCTGGGCAGGAAACGGCCGAGCACCGAAGTCTCCAGGGAACATGAGCTAACGAAGACCCCATTTAGTCCCACGCCCCAAGGTGCCCGCGCACGTCGCAGGGGAGAATGCAGCCAGCGTGCCAGAGCAAAAACAGAGTCTTCCAATATCGACCATAACAGTTGCTATTGTGTGTTAGGTTGGGAGAGACGAGGAAAGGGGAATGTAGCCCTGAAATTCTTAATATTGTGGGCTTTACTGTTGATTACCGACAATGAAGAACTTAGATCTTTTTCCCCCTGCGGACGATTCTTCACTGAAATAGAAATGGAAACATAGTCTGTGTGTTCATTCCACATACTTAGGAGTATGTTCTGTGTGCCACGCGCTGCTCTAGACAGTGCCCAGGAAAGCACACACAGGTGGGTCCCCTGTCCTCACGGCGCATACCCGGGAGTAACCCACCGGTTCCGTCCCCCAGGAACGAGCCGGAGGAGAAGGCGCCGGGCGGAGGGGCCAGCGCTCTCCCCTCCGCCAGGCACCTGCCGGGACGCATCTCCGACTTGCGGGGGCTGCAGACTTCTGCAAAGAAAACGCCGGTGCACAGGAGGCTGCCTTCTCTTGCTTCAGATTCACAGAGAATAAAAACGCCCAATGTGTACAGTGATGAAGTTCTCAGGGGAACAAAACTGTAAGTCTTGTTTCTCTCGCGGTGAACTAGAAGTCACATAGGACCCAGACACTTGTCGGTGTATCAATTATTCCAGACAGAGCAACCTCTATCAAATCTTACATAGACACTTCTCTAATGATTTCATTAATGTGAATATTTAAGATTAATTTTGTTCCGGTGGTATACTTAGTTGTGTACTAGAATACGAGTCAGTCTGTGTAACTAGCATAGGCAGCTAGGCAAAATGGAACTGATGGTGAGGTGATCTGGGGTGGGTTTCAGTGGCCTCATCTGTAAAACCAATAATTAATTAATGCTTTTAAATTACATAATTAATACTTATTTATGGGGAGGTGTAAATAAAATAATGTATATAAAATGCTATAAAAATAATAGGGATATATATATACACCTGTCAGTTTTTACTTATCTTTAGTGGTGGGTTTCACTCTACGTAAGGAGTTTCAAAAAGCTTTTGGTCATAGGGGGTCACATCAAATCATTGCCTAGTTGGAAAGATACTTGTCTCTTCCTTGATCTTAGGGTTCCAAAGGAGCTTTCCATCTAACTTAAGTGTCAGGCAATACTTATATTAATAATAACAGCTAGTGTTTATGGGTTGCTTTCTCTCTTACCCACACCAGGTAAATGAATTACATTTATTATCTTATTTCTTTCCCACCACAAACCTTTTGAGTTTGTACTCATATTATTCCAAATCTAAGATGAAGAAACAGGCTGAAAGAAGGTGAATAACTTGCCAAAGATCATCCTCCCCAGGGAGTGGCAGAGCTGGGCATATATACAGTGCTGTCTGGCTTTGGAGGCCACCGCTGGGCCACCGTGCCATAGATTGTCGGCAGCAAGGGTGGGGCTTATTGGAGGGGCTGAGCTTGGGTCACCCTGCAGGAGTTGGAGGAGTGAGTAGCTACCAACACTTACCCAGTAACAGAACTTTTTCAGGTTGCATTCTAGCACCATTCTCAGCTTTCTGTGTTTCTTTCACAGTGTGTGATCGGTATTTTCAGCTGTATTTGGGTCTCTTCTGTTAATTCTTTGGGGATCCCTCTCTCCTATCCACCTTGCACACCTTCTTGGCCTGTGCCCAGGTCACCAGCTCTCTCTTCCTCCCAGCCTACCTGGGCTCCAGTGTTGGACTTTCATCAACAACCATTTCTGTTTCTGAATTGAAAAAAATCCAGATGTCTTCAGTTGTACGTTTTGTCCATGTTCTGGCCCCCGCTATCTGTAGATCAGTGTTTTTCAGCTTTTCTGTTTTCATTATTGCCATACTAATGAGCCCTTTTAGACTGTTTTTCCTAATTGCTCCCCACCCACGGGATTTTATTTCCACACATACACTGTTTATCTGTATGGATAGCTGTGCTTTATACAGAAGAGTAAGGTTTTTTTGTCCCCAAAGGACCAATGTTTGCCCCATTGCGGGGGATACCACCCACTTTGATTGTGCACACCTATTTCCCATGGCTTCTCTGCACGCGCCTGCATTCTGGACACCGTATCTTCTCTCTGACCCATGAACACACCCGCTCTGTGTCTCCTTACTTCCATGATTTTGTTCGTGCTCCGGGTTTCACTTTTATTGAAACATTTTCCCCCTAGTTATCAAAATGCTGTAAGTTCACCATGGAACATCAGGACAATACCACAAATAGGAGTGGAAATCAAAGATTCCCTGTATGCCTATCACTTACAAACGAAGAAATGACAGCTGCTGGTAAATTTCCTATTGATTTTGTCCAGGATTACATTTTTTCTTTTCTTTCCATTGTCTTTTTTTCTAACACTAGGTTTATCCTACTATTGTGTCATGTAGCACTCTTTCACGTGCTTTTTTCACTTCATATTATATCATCCCTATTTTTCATGTTATCAAATACTTTTGAATGTACACTTTTAATGACTACAAAATAATCATGTGAGGCAGGGCGAGGTGGTTCACGCCTGTAATCCCAGCACTCTGGGAAGCCGAGGCGGGAGGATTGCTTGAGCTCAGGGTTTGGAGACCAGCCTGAGCAAGAGCGAGATCCCATCGCTACCAAAAAAGTAGAAAAAATTAGCCGGGCATGGTGGCGCATGCCTGTAGTCCCAGCTACTCAGGAGGCGGAGGCAGGGGGATCATTTGAGCCCAGGAATTTGAGGTTGCAGTGAGCTATGGTGACACCACTGTACTCTAGCCTGAGCAACAGAGCAAGGCTCTGTCTCAAAAGAAAAAAAAAAGTTGTGGGTGTTTGATAATTTATTAAGTTTTTCCCTATTACTGAAACTTTTCAGTTTTTTCCTGTATTTTCTTGTAATGTGCAATGAACATCATTTCATATAAATCTTAATAAGGACATCTTTAAACTGTTTCCTAGTGGTGCAGTCCTAGAAGTAAACTTACCAGGTCAAAGTTTATGGATATTTTTAAGGTTCTTGAAATATTTTTCCAGAGTCTTTCTCAAAATGGTTGTTCCAATTTCGAGCTCCACTGGCAATACCTGAGACTGTCTCTTTCCCTGCAGCCACTAAACTTTGGGTATTTTAAAGCTTGACAGTTTTATAGATCAAAAATTATCATATTGTGTCTTTCATTACTTTATCAGCAATGAATAAATGAATTAGAGTCTGTCTCTATTCTTGTGCAAGAACCGACTTAATTTTTGAAGATTAATATCTGGTAGGGATAGTCTCCTATCATTATTCCTCACTTATTAAAATTTACTCACCCTTCCTGACAAATCAACTTTACAATCAGTTTTTCAAATTAAAAAAAAAAAAAGTATCACATTGGACTTTATAGAATTGAATCTATTAAACATGTAGAAAAACTGAGATCTTCACAATATTTGCTTTTCCCATCAAAGAACATTTTTTGCCTCTATTTTCATATCTCCTTTTTATGATTTTTTGTAGTTTTCCTGATCCCAAACCTGTACATTTATAATTAATTGTATCCTTTATTAATTGCTCTATTCCCTGAATTTTTACAGTACTTATATTCAGAATCATATGCCACAGCCCTTTATTATATGCTGTGCTGCCTTGTTCCCTGATTACTTGTATTTTCATCTTGTTTTCGACAACTTGTTAGCTCCTAAGAGGAGGAGCTATTAAATAGAACTTTGATTCTTTCTGAGCTCTGCACAGTTCCTAGCAGAGTGGAGCTTTCAGCCCATCCAGGCTGCCAGTTGCTGTCAGATGAGGAGGGCGTGGCTGGAGCTCTGGTCCCCACTTCTGGTTTGTCTTCCTGAAACTTAGCTTGTACTTGAGTATTCTTTTTGGAAGGCAGGTTGTGAGGAATAGCTCAGATTGGGAGCTTCTTGATAGGGTCTGGCCCCCTCTCTGTGCATCTGGGTGTTCAGTGAAATGTTGTTGTGTTTACAGGCAAACTGGCATAGAACACACGTCTTCCTCGCCAGCTCAGACCTCGCGCAGCAGGTTACCCCCAATAGGCTCAGACACCGGGGAGCAGAACACGGCAGTTCCTGGGTCCCGCCCTGTTTCTGTAAGACAGATTCCATTATACTTAAGTGCACCATTCAGACAGTCTGTTGGAAAATAAATAAGCAAAAATAATCTTGGCACTTCCAAGCGAAATCAGTAATGTAAGAGAATGATCTGATTAGCTATCTTCAAAATGTCTCCATAATCTGCTTGCAGAAAGTAAATGGCTTATGAGAATTTATAGAGGGTGAAGGCGTTCCTTCACCATTTTGTGAAATAAAAACATGACATGAGCTGAATCACAAAGTCCGGGTAGCAAAGAAGTATCTGATAGTCAGGATGGTATAGAGAAGGAAAGAGCATGAGGTTAGGTCAGGTCGGGAGACAGGCAGGTCAGTGTTTGGGTCCTGCCACTCAAATTTTCTATATGATTTAGTACAAGTCACTGTAATCTCCCTGAGCCTTAGGGAGGCTCCCCTATAAAAGGGGAATAATGATTCCTACCCCCCAAAAAATTGTATAAGGATTAAATGAACTCTTATACGTTAAGTAATGCCTGGCATGAAATTAAGAGCTTAGTAAATTATTACCCTAGTCATTGTTATCAGACCTCATTTTTACAGCTAACCTTGCTATGTTTATTGCAATGTAGAGGCGATATCTTCTGTGCTCAACTCAGCCTGCAATTGCAAAACGTTTGGGGAAAGTATGCTGCTAGCAGTGTATATAACCAGGTTGCCCCAGATTTACAATGACCCCTCACTTAACTCTGATGCGAGTAACTTGTCTCTATTTTATAAAATACAGAAGGACCCCAGTTGTAGGAACATAAAGATGTAGAGAGAGAAAAACCCACTGAGGCAAGGTTTTCTCTTTTATTCTTTGTGCCACCTTGAGCACAGCAATGGAACCCATTCCTAGAAGGCAAGAGTTGCAGAGCATTAGTAGCATTTAACCTTAGAATGAAATAATAAAAGAAGGCAAGCATCACATTAAAAAGTCTGATGCTTCACAAATGCAGAATTATATTTCTGTTACAATTTAATATTAATAATTGTATATGGTTATGGTTCTTGATCCATATTAACTTATTATAACACTACCATTTTATCAGGTTTAACAATCCTGTTACATAATTAAAATATATTTCAACAGATATTTATCCTTTAGTAGACCTGATACATAGCAATATCTAAATAAAATTTTTCAAATGAGTGAATGATTGAAGCAGATATAGATTTTCTTTTGCCTTTTTAAGGATTGTGTTTATTCTAAACAAGAACATATTATCCCTCATTTAGTATAGAGGAAGACATCCACAGAGCCGTGTGTTAAGTGCAGTGCCTAACAGTATAGAACTGTCACCTCTTCGAGAAAGAACTGTCACCCTGGAACAGCTTTCAAGGCCCAGCACAACCCATACGTTCCGGGTAGGTTCTCTGTTCACCGCAACTTTGATTCATAAAAATATTCGAAAAAATAAAACTCACTCCTCTCTTTGTTTTCCTCCCAACAGTCAGACACACCTCGAAAAGGTTCGTTGACGCCAATGGAATTTGCTGGTCACACAGGGACAGGTCAAAGTATTTTGACAGGTCAGCTTTTTTTCGCATATAAATAAAATGATGTAACGTGAGATTTCCAGTTTCAGAAAGTGACATTGAAGATTATCTACCTTGAAAAGCCTATTTTGACCATGTAGGAGGAAATAGCAACTGTTCCTGGGTCTATGGCCTGACGTCAGAAATTTCTATCAAAGAGCAAACCTGCACAGACAAGTACTTACCTGCTGTTGGATCATGAAGGGCGAAATTTCCAGACGCTCTTAATTAACTGGGGCCCTCACTCTCAAAATAAATAAATAAATAAATAAAAACAGGAAAATGTTGTCTTAGGAGAAGTCACTGTCTCTCTCTGCTATAGAGTTTTCATGATTTTCTTCTAAATGAAACCCTAATCTTAGATTCGCTTTGAAGATCTAATAATAAAAATGCTAGAGAAAGTTAATACAAATTTGCAAATTATTATATAGCAATAATGTTTTATAGATGAATACATATTCTCAGCCTAGTATGTTATTTGAAGAATAAAGTTCTAGCTTGAATCCAGGCCAGTGATGTTTTAATTTTCAAAACTGTTACTTTTTTTTTCAAGGAGGCAGCACAGCATCATCATGAGGGGTGCTGCTCTGGAATCTGATGTCGGGTTTTTATCACAGCTCTGCCACCCATTAGCTGTGCAACCTAAGGAATGTGCTAACTTCTCTGGGCCTCGGTTTTTTTTTCTTTTATAACAGGCAGTGTAGATAAAATAAATATTGGAAATCTATGAAAAGGACCCAGCTAGATGCCAGGCATATGTTGCTCAGAACTTACGAACCATTTGTATCGTAGATAATCTGAAATGTTAAGGATAGTTTATTGTTTTACGGGAAATTGTTAATGTATTATAATTCTAAAAATCAGTCTAGTAGAATTTAAGCATTGCATCACGCAGATTTAGCTGTCATTCTCATCACAGCAGCTCTTTCTCTAGAAGGCAGTCATGCTACATTATCAGGTATTGCTTTTAACATAACTGTAGATGGTCAGGGGAAAGTAGGCAGCCAAGCCTGTTATTAATCAATAATGACGTATCAAGTGTCCATTCTGGGCCAAGTTTGGTGTTAAAAGCTGGGATTTTTGGTGTGTCCTTCAAGGGCCACCTAGGTCACCATTCAGTGGGTAAAGAGGCCAGAGGCCTCCTGCAGACGGTGACCCTCACATGGGTCGTGAGTGAGCAGGGAGTAGAGGCTGACAGATGCGACTCCGTGGATGGCCAGTAGTTGGTGATGCTCAAAGAGGGAACTTGAGGAATTTTGACGAGCTCCATTTTGGAGATGTTGACTGTAGCATACCAGATGCAGATGTCTAATGAGTCGTTTGGGCATGCAGAGGTACAGCTTGGGGCAGAGAACCAGGTTCTGAATTTGTTTTAAACCTGTATGCAATCTTTCCCCAAATTCTAGGTCAGCATGTTCTCTTATCAATAACTTTGAGACAACTATTATCACTGATGGTCAGAGGCCTTTTGTATTTCTGTAGACGTAACCGAGGCTCTATAAGGGAGGCGTTCCTGTATTTCTGAGGATTTATTTTGTTTTTCTCTGATAAGCAGGCACATCGTCTCCCTGCTACCT